>JAANSP010004439.1:0-10196 GCA_036850745.1 Homidia socia
ACTTCTATTCTGTTAACCGATGACTAAAAATACAATAACCGATAACTTAGCTTCAATTGACAGAAAATAAGGATTAAGGATAGAGAGCAGATCAGATAAATTAATAACTATGATGTTAATGAACAACGTTTACTGCATAAAGATGTACATATCTTGTTTGGTAGTTAAGATGAATGAAAGGAATCGAATGAAATATATCTTTCATTCCTTTCCTTTCTCATTCCTTTCCATTCTCACACCTGTGAAAGACAATTCCTTTCATTCATTTCAAAGCCAAAACGTCATTCCTTTCCATTCCTTTCATGAATGGAAAGAGAAATGAAAGGAATGAAAGACATTATTCCTTTCATTCATGAAAGAGTCCGAACACTAGTTGTAGGACATCATTTGAATACCTACCGTCTTTAAGCGCAAAAAATTGTGCAAAGAATTACAACTTTCCGTACTGTTAAAACATAAAAAGTTTCAGCCGAAGAGATTTTCCTTCTGAAAGTTTTCTTATTTTAGTTGATAGCGTGTTAATGTCAACAGTTCACCCCATATTTTTACGGAATTAATAGAATAACTTTAAAATACATATCTCAAATCCAAATTCGGCTGAAATACTTTAATATAAATATGCTTTAAACTGCTTGTATAACGCACAGTAAAGCTACTACATTTTGTCTAGCAGGCACTTTTTAAGTACAGTAAACTAATTTATTCTACTTGGCAGTTTATTATTACCATATTCTTTTAGAAATGTGGAGAGCACTGATAAAAATTCACAAACTATTACAATGGATTCGAGCACTTCGAATCAAGTACTCGGATGACACAGGAACATTCCACACAAACGACTGCCAAGCAAGAAAATTATTTTGGTACTTTGTTGATGCTAACACTGCTGCGTTTTGGGTGGTGTCTCTATTTTGTTTTAAATCAGCAATAACTAACTCTGATTACTCAACCGGGAAAGAAGTCAGCGTTCCACAGCACGTCCAGGTCCTAGATATTGCAGTGCATGTATTTCTCATTGGAGCCTTTTCAGTGCTTCTGGCAAGCCTCTGGACATTTCAATTTTACAGGGAAGAAACAATTTGGCTGATGAACCAAGGGAAATACTCTTTCGAGAAAAGAGAGAAACGCAAGAATAAATCAAAATCTAATTCTCATTTGGATAAGTTTGGTNAAGAGAGAAACGCAAGAATAAATCAAAATCTAATTCTCATTTGGATAAGTTTGGTTTCGAGCTTCTCTTGTACAACATGGTATTAAGCTGTACTATAGGAGCCTTAACTATCATATTGACACCTGTTCTTTCAAACCACACTCCAGCTCGCAAAATTCTGGATACAATTCTGCCACAAAACATTTTGAATGGTTTGGAAGGTACCACAATGACATGCATTTGTTGCATATATTTTGGGGTTTTTGTTCCATTCGCTATGGTGCCAAATCAACAAATGTTCTTGTACATGTGTGGATTTCTGTATGAGGCAAGGTTCATATTCTCTTCAGTCAACATTTGGAATAAGCGGAATAAGCGGATGTTTTCCTTTCGATGTCTCAACTTTCAACCTATAAAATTAATCTATTTCCAGGGGATAGTGATGGAACAATCATACAGTACTATTGGCTACATGTACTTTCCAGTAGCTATGGGAACAGGATTCTGTTGTAACGTACTTACAAACGTGCTCTGTATCGGATTTCACCCAAACTTACACCCATTTTTAATATCTTTGTTTGCCATATTTGATCTTGCCATTGGATTTGTTTGCTTTGGATTTGCTAATTACTGAGGAGTCGGACATGTTCCACAAATACTGGAAAAGGAGTCTTCATGGCCGGAAACAACGCAGAGAGTTGAAAGCTTGCGCACAAATTAATTGTAGAATAGGACCGTTTTTTGTTTTAAAACGGAGTATATTCCTGAATACAATACTGCAAGTAGTCAACACCACAGCCAGTCTTTTAATAATGAATGAATAATTTGGTTTTGACTCCTGTAATCATGTTGATTCTTCATATACTTGCTGTAAGTTTAGGTTAACAAATTTTAAATATGTAGTACATGTGTAGTAAGATTTTTTAATATCAATTTTAACTTAAGTCTCTACTCCATGTGCCGTTTAATCTATTATTAATAGTTCAGAAAAATTTCATAAGCCTTATTGCTAAATACCATGATATACGAACAACAAAAGTTTAATAAGAATATGCGAAATCATGACGAGTTTTCTCAGTTAAGTAATTGTCAGCTCATTCTAATCAGTTTTTATGTAATATTTGATTACATATACCATTATTAGAAATGTCATTAAACTTAAACAACAAAAATGTGATGGCCCATCAATGATGGTAAAGCTAGAAAGTTATTATGACCAGAATCTGACTTATCTTTTCCAAAAACGAGCATCAAAGAGTCAATATTCCATAAATTATATGAAATTTACGATGTTTATCACAAAGTAAAAATGAAATGGTCCATCAAGTGGTAAACAAAATTTACGTGGACATGTTTAAGCATAAAAAATATTAACGCTCAATTTTAATCATTAAATTAAAATGCTACATGCCACATAACATTATACTAGACCTTATCCAAAAACTATAACGCTTTCAAGGTCGTTGAAATGAAAACGAGAAACCTACTCACAGTCGATCATTATTTCATTAAACAGTAGAAAATTTTATCGGTTATAAGAAAAAAGTATATTCGTTGTCGTTGCCATTTTTATTTACATCTCTTTTTATCAAAACACTTTAGCAGTTATTTAAGTTTTTTATCAGTAATTGCATCTTTTTATTATCTTAAGGATTCTAAACATTTATTCGAAATCCGTATCATTGTGCTACTTTTTGTTTTACAATTTAGGTAAATAACAAACGAAAAATGCTACCATTTGGCAAAATAAATAAATGATAAGATCTTATTTTTGACGCTTATTTGCCATTTATCTAGATTTAAAATAATTACTGTGACCATTTGCGGTGGATATTTTTTTTTGGCTAGGTCATTGTGTGATGTTGTCAATTGTATACCTGCCGTCTGGATTCTTTTAAATCTAAAAATTGTCCAGAGAGTTGTAACTTTCCGTACTGCTTAAGGTTCTTTGGCCAGAAGGATTTCCTTCTGAAAGTTTACTTTTTCTTGAAAAGAATAAATGTTGTTAGCGATCACATATTTTTACTGGAATTAAGAAAATAATTCTAATTACACATCACAAATCGAAATTCGAAGCATTGTAATTTACTATTCTGTAACGTACATCAAAGCTACAAACATAGGTCTTGCAGGTAGTACATATACATACAAATAAACTAATTTCCTTTACTTGGCAGTTTGCAATTACCGAATTATCTTAGAAATGTGGGGGGAATTGAAACAAATTCACAAATTAATACAACTGATTAGATTACTTCTCATTAAGTACTCGGATGATACAGGAATATTCCAAGAAAATAATCGCCAAACAAGAAAATTGTTGTGGTGTTTGGTGGATGCAAACACTGCAGCGTTTTGGGTGGCTTCTTTTGTCGGACTTGAGTCGGCCATAAGCAACTCAACTGAAAAGGAGTACAGCGTACAACAGCAGGTTCTTGATATTACAGTCCATGTATTCTGCATTGGGACATTTGCACTGTTTCTAGCAAGCCTTTGGACATTAAAATTTTACAAAGAAGAAACAATTTGGCTGATGAACCAAGGCAAATCCTTTTTTGAGCAAAGGAGGAAACGCAAGAACAGATCAAAATCTACTCTTCATTTGGATAACAACTTATTTGGTTTCGAGCTTCTTTTGTACAGCATGGTAGCATGCTGCACGCTTGGAGCCTTAACTATCATATTGACACCTGTTCAGGTCATACTCCAGCTCGCAAAATTCTGAATACGATTCTGCTACAAAACATTTTGGATCGTTCGGGAGGTAGAACCATGACATGCATTTGTTGCATGTATATTGGAATTTTCATTCCATACGCTATGGTGCCAAATCAACAGATGCTCTTGTACATGTGTGGTTATCTCTATGAAACCAGATTCATGTTCTCTTCAGTCAACATTTGGAATAAACGTTTATACTCCTTTCGGTGTCTGAACTTCCAGCCCATAAAACTAGTCTATTTCCAGGCATTATTGATGGAACAATGCTACAATGCTGTTGGCTACATTTACTTTGCAGTGCTTATTGGAACGGGCTTACACTATTAACGTCGTTACCAGTGTGCTCTGCATCAGGTTTTACTCAAATTTGCACCCAATGCTGGTAGCTTTAATTGCGGTATTTGATCTTGCAGCTGTTATTGTTACCGTTGCAATACATAGCTTCGCCATGTTCATAACTGAGGAGTCGGATAAGTTTCACAAGTATTGGAAAAGGAGCCTTCGTGATTCTAAGCAGCGCAGGCATTTGAAGAAGCAAGGAAACTTAATGTTATTTTGACCACCTGTTATTGATAAAATAATTTCAATTCATAATGTATTATTGAAGTCTTTCAATTTGTTATTTTAAAAACTACACCAACGAAAATTTTAGGGAAATGAACATTGCAATCATATCGCTATAAAACATTCCTTTTGCCAATTTCATTTTTGGTTACTGTTTAAAACATTATTTTGAGTCTGAAAATCAATTTTTACTGCACGACATATTATTCAAAAATATTTTTATTCTATGTGTATAAATTATTTGCCACTTGCCCCTCAATTTAATGTCGCTGTTAATTTTTATGCTTTAGTATTTTGTCCAAAAACGCTATCATGGAACGTTTGCTTGATAAACAGAATTCAGAAAGCCACTTCAATTCCAGCGATTTCTTGCAGAATCTAAAATAAAATGAAGCAGAACAGAAACGTTTGCGACCGGAAACAATTTTTTCGGTAAGCAAGACAAGTACAGTGATCAAGAGTAATCCCAAGTGGACGTAAAACACCACAACAATGTTATCGCTCACTCGGAGGGCTCGTACTTCCTCAACATCGTAACCTACTGATGCAACAGCAACATCATTGTATCTTCTCAGCCACTTCTCCCAGTTGTTCCACTGTCTAGCTATTCCCGATTCCAAAATACTGCTAAATCGCCTGAATATCGAGTCCCCGGGCAGCTTCACTTGATTCACATTCCATGACTTTCGTTTTGTTCCAATCCTATCCCTTCCAACTGAAACTAACTTCAATGCTCTTTGCCGAGAATGATATTCTTTTTCGTTTTTTCTCTCGTTTGAAATGATTCGTTTGAGAATAATGCTGCCCTCCTCAACCAAATCCGACCATCCCACAAAGGCTGAATAGCTGCAGTTTTTTATGTAATTTATGTATCCCTCTGGGATTCCCTCCACCATCACATGATTCAGTATTTCGTCGTTAGTAAATTTATAGTTGCTTTCGCCCAAAGCGTCGTATTTTTCTCCTTCCAATGCAAGTTTCATCAACAAACTGGCACCGTTTCGTATGTACCCTTTCAGCCACTTATCAAGCTCATTGTTATACTCTGCAGCGCGTCTACTGTCGAAAAGGTAATCAATGCCGTTCATAAACATATAACGAATGGCGAAATCTGCTTCACTTGTGACTTTCTCGACTTGAGAAAAGATGGCAAAACCTTTGTTGAGTAGCTGCTCAAAATGCTCGATAGGAATGGGCGTTAGCGGTGAAGTTAAATCGGTGATGTTTTGCCCTTTGTACGCACAATTGCTTATCACAATTCCAATCAGAAACCAAAAATAGCACAAACATTGTCCAGCTTTATTAGAAAAAGTGGACTTGTTGATGCCTTGTTCCAGCAGCACCTGCACGGGAAAAGCTTTTTTATGCTGATTCCTCCTTCCTTCTATAAAAAGAATCAGTGTTGAAAGTTTTGAAGCGATTAAAATGAGTAGCCAAGTGTATACATCAAATGCACTGAAGTAGCCAATCAAAGAGAGTGTATTAAAATCGTCACCGCCGCAAGTGACAAATTGAATGCTTAAATCATCCAAACGCATGAAGATGCCACCATCGTCGTCAAGCACAATCCATGTAGTACAGGCTTCAAAGTAAATAGCTGCAGCATTCCCATTGGACTCCATGGAGTCCCCCTTCAAAGTGTAGTTCTCAAAGATGATATTAATTAGTATGGCATCACTAAGCATTCCCCGTTTAAAACTGCGGAAGCTTATCCCAGCCTCATCAGCATTGCTTCTCATTTCGGAAAAACTTGTTTCCAAAATATGCTGATCGATACTAACATGTGAAACGTAAACCGTCAATTTATCTTTTCCAAATTTTATTTTACCACTTTCAGCAATCGCTTGTTTGGCAAGTTCTGTACTGTCTGAGATATGAAAACGTATTTTTGTCAGCGTTACATTCCCAGTCTCGGGGATAAAATACATTTCACGCTTATCCACGCTGTAAAGGAATCGAAGTGGCTCATTCGAAACAACACTTTGTGTCGTCGGAGCAATAATTCTGAATATGGTACGTTTCCGTGACAAGAACGGGGATTCAATGTTGTCGTGATTTGTTGCGAATATTTGAAACGTGTTAAGCTTTGGGAGACGCACCTTGCGGTCTTCGCAATGAACTTGTTTGCAGCCAGGATGAATGGCATGATAAGATGCGGACGCACCTGAATCGGATTTTACTCTGGGTAGCACCACATCCATATGCTCTTGCAAGTAAAGTGGAAATAAATTATATAAATCATATTGGAAAATTAAGTCGGTATCCAAAACTGGTTGGTAGTAAAAGAGCTGCAGATAACACAGTAAATTTGATGGGTGTGGGGCTTCAAATGTAAATGTTGAATTTGAATAGTAATTCAAGTTTGCACTTAATTCAAAGGGGAACTTTTTTGGATCGGAGGCAGAAAGTACGCGATAATGGGCGTCGTTGAGGTGTGTGGGATCGCCTTTGGAAACTTTGTGAAGTTTATAGGCCGTCAATATGGTAGGATAACTGGGCGGATAAACATTCGCTGGTGGAATATATGAAAGTGTGTATGTTGTCAGTTGTATTATGCATTTGGAAAATATGCTTAGTACCTGCGAAAAATTTACGAAGTCTTCCATTGATTACTCTTTTGAAATGCAAAAAAATTGGTTGATCTGGTATCTTGCTTGTCAATCATTAAAAAAATGCGGCTAGTCTTAATTTTTTTTTGTCGTCCTGTAAATCTAAGCAAATATTATTTGAATACTGGTCCACGAACCGTGATTAGTTTTTGTATTAATTTCTTTAAGGTGGTACGAAACGCGGAGGAAACAAAATAAAATTATAAAATTTCAGGTCCTTGCGCGTTTGGCACTTACAAAATATGTCCACACAAAAGCTTTCAATCAGCCTTTATCATGTTTCTTCCTGTACGAAATATGAGCATGCCTTGCATTTTGTTGTACCTGATAGTCCTTCCTTATCAAGCTTTTCGTTCGTATATCCTACACACAAACTTCACATGAAACGTGAAACAGGCTTCCGCAAAAGCTCAAAATCATGCCAGTTTTAGGCTTGAAGTAAAGGTGAAGTATGTATATCTACAGCTCGATTTCATAGTAGCATAAAACTGCAAGAACGAAAATATAAAATTGTGACTGTTCTACTGAATATTTAAATTGTTGATATTTAAGGTACATACAGTGTTTCCGCTATAACCTAGTCTACCCCAAGCCTTTTGCTTCATTTCGACAGATTTATTAGGTTTTTAAATTAGTACCGAAGCTAAAACGACTTGTTTATTTGCTCAGGGAAATAAATAAATATTTTGGGTTACGTCAAAGCGGGAAGAAAGAAATGGTACCGGAAGAGCAAACAGTTTTGGGACTTAAAAGAATTCTCAGGTACGTCCGTGCCAATTTTAATAATAAACAGACATAAATTATACCTTAGTAATTTTGAGCTACAAATGTCTTGTGTGATGCATTAATTTCCGCAAAAATATCATTTTCTTTTGTTTTATGGGATTTATGGGGGATTCTGAAAACTGAGGAAAACCTCCTTGTTTCTATGTAATAGTGTGTACTGTAAAGGGAAAGTGATATAATTAATGCATGGTATGAATTTTTAAATACTAAATTACTAAAAATGCTAAACACGCGTACACAGATACTTGTAATCTGCTTTCACCTTTTATTTCCCGTAAACGAAATACGTATATTACATACATGCTTGCAGTTTGTAAATTGATAACTGTTGTCAAACTTTTCGTTTGTAATATTTTAGAATTAATTTCACCACTAAGTTTCATTACATTCCATTCCACCTCAGATGCACATGCTTCTAAATTATAATGCACCTTCAAGAAAGAAACTATTCTAAACTAAACTATTCAGTAAACCTTTTTAAGTTTGCGGTTTTAACTGTTTCTTTTCTTTTGAACTTTGCACATACAATTGTCATACAAATATTGAACCCAAAATTCCACCGTTAAAGCTCTTTTTAATTGTATAGAATGTAGTCATTTCATTATAAATCAGATTCTTCTCATCAAATATAATATCAGGCTACAACCAGATTAAAATATGTACATACATTACATAGTAATTTAAATACAGTACTGCACATAGTTTAATATAAATAATATTTAAATAAGAACACTTGCAAATATTTACCACTAGATTTTTCACAAATTATAAAATATTGTTAAAATAATAACATAAATTTATTGCACATTTTATTAAATTAAATTTTCAGAACTTCTTTCAAGTTCTAATGAAGATGAAAAGGATTCCAGATGAGAAATGAAAAGTCATTGAAATCATACTTCAAACTTTTTTCAAGTTTTGTGTTCTACTGAAGACCACTTTTACATGGTCTTCAGTAGAACACAGAACTTGAAAGAAGTTCTGAAAATTTAATTTAATAAAATGTGCATTAAATTTGTGTAATTATTTCAACAATATTTTTATAATTTGTGAAGTGCATTGTTGGTACGTAATTTACATTACTATAAGGATATAAGTATGTTCATATATAACCTAAGCTTGTGTAAATTTTAATTGTATTTTTAATACCTGCAAATTAACTTAGGGTCATGAAACTTTACACAGAGATGTAATTAGTTGTTATTAACGTGTAGGCAAAAAACCAAGCGTGGATGTGAAGCTAATATTATAATTTAGCAGTTTCAAGTTCATACACCTTTGTCAGATATGGTAATCAACGTGCCACTTGTCATGTGTGTATACAACACACAACTGTCACGTCATTACACCTTCCTACTTGTACACTCGCTCCTTATACTAACTTATAGTGTTTTATGCTTGTATTTTTACAACTAATTTGACTAGTGCACTTTATGTTGATTGTACTAATTAGCTAATTCCAAAATGTTCAACTAGCCTACGTGACTGTACAAGTTCAATGAATCCCAAGTTCATGAACTTCTTTCTAGTAAGCAATAATGTAAAAATTGAATATTGTATTGTATGAACAAAGCAGTGAACCGAGCCTTCATGCGCTCCCTTTTATCTTTTATCAATCACTTCTTCTTTGATTTTGACCCACACGAGTAGGTCTCCTTCAGAGGCTCAGCTACCATTTTTCTAGTAAAATAAATTTGACTGTTCTTTCTTCTCTGAATCTCAAACCTTGCATTTACCTACCTACTAGTGAACCCATGTTCGAAATGTTTGTGCTAGAATGAAACAATCCGATAACGCATCGGACACGTTAAATTTCTAAAAATCTTACTAACAAATTACATAACGCAAATATTACTGCGTAATTTATATTCCCCACTCACGCACACTAATATTCCCTTTATTCCCCTTCAGAATCCCATGAAGTAGATGAAAATTCCACGACGTAATTCCAAAACCCATTACGTAACTTGAAATCATAAAACGTATTTTAAAACCGCATGACCCGACTTAAAATCGCATATTAAAACTAAAAATCCCATGACATAACTCAAAATCCAATGATGTAATTCAAAATGCGATAAGCAAACTCAAAACTACATAGTGTAACGTAAAACCCCATTGATTAACTCAATACTCAATTATGTGCATCAAAATCTGATAACGTAACTCAAACCTCATGAGATAACTCAAAACCTCATGAGAAAACTCAACACCCTATGGCGTAGCTCAAAACCCCATAAGACCCTATGGCGTAACTTAAAACCCCATGGCGTAACTCAAAACCCCATGGCGTAACTCAAAACCCCAAGGCGTAGCTCAAAACCCCATGGCGTAACTTTAACACCCCAAGGCGCAGCTCAAAACCC
>JAANSP010004440.1:0-10196 GCA_036850745.1 Homidia socia
CTCCAAGAGAAACTATTATTATGTTTATTTGGAAAACAAATATTTTTTGTCCATTTAGAAAGGGTTCATCATCCGTCAAAATCTCAACCCAAGAATAGATAAGCTCTCTCTCTCTCTCTCTCTCAGCTCAATATAAAGGAGTGCTCAGCAGCAGCAGCAGCAAGCAGGTAGAAAGGTTAGTTAAGAAGACGCAACAAATGATAAAGGGTAATGTGCAGGCGACGATTAACAGCTTTTATTCATCATAAGTATTCTTCCAGTCTTCTTTTTCTTTAAAAAAACGAAAGATTCGTTGTAATCATTCTTGTATTTGAGGATGATGAGAAAAATAAAAAGAAATGAGGGAAAAGTAAAAGATTTTTTCCCCTTCGCACTTATGGGCTAAATAATTTAAAAAGGCTGCCGATGAAATGGAAAGGATTCTCCTCATCATCGCAGTGTCAGCTCATCATCATCATCATTGTGCTTGGTGGTGTTCAGCTGCTGGCCTTTTGCAAGCCATCTTTACATAACAAAATCCACATCTTTAACTTTTACACTCATCATACTCTCTTGTTGTCGTACACACCTACAATTTTGTACAAGTTTACAACATTCTTATTGTCCAATAATATTGAATGAATCATGTATAATGATCATATTAGGTATATGTATACGTATGCCTGTCTACTAAACAAGCCGTCGTGTATGTAACAACATTCATCATATTGAGAGGAGCTGCTGCCGCACCGTACGTAATTAGTTGCCCTAATGGTCTTTCCATGTCACTTAAACACTTGGTATCATCATGTCGCCAGGCTTTTTACTCTTATTGTTATTATGATTATATTAAAGGAGCGTTGAGTCTGCTCATGTTGGTCGCGAGACAACAAAAATGTTTTTAAAACATTCATAAATGCTACATGTCGTACAATCCTCATCCTCATCATCATCATCACCTTTCTTTTTGACTGATTTCTTTGGCAGAATAATGCTGGTTTAAACAAACACTATCGAATATTATTATTAGTTAGTTGAAGTATTATTATTATTACCATTATGTGTTGAGTAGATGAGTAAGTGAGTTGCTGTTGGTGTTGGATGATGATGATACATTGCATTGCAATATGGAAAGGTGGAATCTTTTTAAAAACCACTTAACTCTTTCTACTTTACTTGAAGATGCTGATCGTCGCCATCATCATCGTGATTTTTCTGTCTGCTTCATTCTTAAAAAGCTGTCTTGTTCTGCCTCTAAATGGTGCAACGTTTTTTAGATAACGTGGTAAAAAAGAGGCAGACAAATCAGTATCAAATTAATGGGATCTGTAGGCTTGTCAATAATAAAAGACTGGCGTGATCAGGTACTCATGTAGCTAGAAACGTTGAGGTGTATTATGCATTAAATATTAAGAATTTTTCTTTTCTTTTTGGCAGTTCACCTGTTAATTTTTCAGACTTTACTAGAATGTGTATGAAAATATTGTAAAATGACCTTCCTCAAGTAAAGCAGATGATTTCTTATTAGGTATCCGTTTTTAATTGACTGTCTCCTACAAAACATTTATTTTTAGAAACGAATAATTATTATGTACAAATAATGTCCAGATAAAATTTAAAATTGTCATACCATTCTGTCAGAAAAATAAAGACTCTTATCAGGTGCATTCCTCACCTTAAAATGGAAAATTTTGACATGATTTATGACTTAAAGTGTGCCTATGCCTTATGCTAATTGCGTTATAATGAAGGTAATAATAAACGCTTGTCTCTGTAAACGTGCAAAAATATCCTCCCACCCACCAGCTATTGTTGCTATTGCCTGTAATCATTTTTTATGGATCCTTTCTTTCCGAGACTATCGCAAAAAACAATAAAAAATCATAAACCGGAATAGTTTAGTCGTGTGCGCAGGCCACGATTCTTAAAGCATACTTAAAACCTTAAAAAGCAACCAGCAATGCAGTAAAATAACATTTCGTACAACAACTTCATAATAATATAGATAGATGTATATTATTTTCCATGACATCAGTGTAAAAATCTTTCTTACGATACACAATGATAATCATGCTCTGCTCCTATTTTTCATGATAATGAACAGTTTCATATCGCTTGGGTCACCCACCACCAGCAGCAGCACCAGTGAATTTCGCTAACCACTTTGTCATTAATTTTTCACCTTAATTTTGTTTCCTATTTACTTGAAAACATTTGTTTGTCGTGTTGTTGTAGTTATCATGAAATAAGTATACACTACCACTACGTAACAACAATAACTGCCACAAAACACTCTTCTGACCTTCCGCATCTTATTACAATGAAATCGCAAAAAAGATTTGAAATAAGGCATTACTGTAAACTATATCAGCATTATTGTTGGTGGCGTTAAAAATCATTATTTTAGGTATGCAAAATGTAATTGATACCAGCAGCACAATCCATTTGCCACCAACTTTTACCACANTTAAAAATCATTATTTTAGGTATGCAAAATGTAATTGATACCAGCAGCACAATCCATTTGCCACCAACTTTTACCACAACAAAACGGATTATTTGCTCCCATGAATAATATAACACGAAAAAAAATCACGAGAGACATGTCGCGTCAACCGCAAAATACTCTCATAAAATATATCATTAGCTATCCTATCAAACCTAGAGTCCCTACTTTAAATCAACTTTTTTCATATAAAAAAGTACTCGCATTCAATTTGCAAACACCAGCATAATATCAACATTCAGTTTTTTCTGCGTTGCATAAGTTGTAAGTAATTCTCGAAATTGCCTGTCTTTCTGCTTGATAATAGTGATGTTTACGGGAAAACAGTCATGCAAAACAGCATAAAAAGTACGCAAATTCAATCTTCAGATTTTATACTACCATTTCCATTACCATTATTTCATATAAAAAAGTACTCGCATTCAATTTGCAAACACCAGCATAATATCAACATTCAGTTTTTTCTGCGTTGCATAAGCTGTAAGTAATTCTCGAAATCGCCTGTCTTTCTGCTTGATAATAGTGATGTTTACGGGAAAATAGTCATGCAAAAACAGCATAAAAAGTACGCAAATTCAATCTTCAGATTTTATACTACCATTTCGATTACCATTTCTACGAAAATCATTACTAACGTGTAGGTGTAGTAAGCTTACCTCCATTTGGTACGTCGGTTTTGAAACCAGGTTTTGACTTGAGCATCAGTCATCTTCAAAGCTTTTGCTAAAGAGGCCCGCTCTGCCGACGCCAAGTACTTTTGCTTGTGAAATCTCTTTTCCAGCTCGGCAATCTGAAGTCTTGTGAAGGATGTTCGAGGTTTCTTTCTCTTGGGCGGTGTACGGTTTTGATAAGGATGCCCTATTCTTCGAGTCAGAGCCAGAGATGCTGTATAAAATTGAACAATAATAAAAACAACATGATCATCTAAATGGATTTTTTTCGTTCATGTTTACTCTCAAATATGACGCTTTCTCAAACAAAACTCCCTTGGGATCAAATATATTTTCAACTTGATACGACAATATAATTTTATGCATGCAGTCATAAAAATATTTTTATCTATTTAAGATAAACACACGCATATAAAACTGCAACAGTATAAAAACCCATTTGTAACTTGATAAAAATAATAATCAGGAGTCATCAACTTATAGCTTTCCGCCAACTTCAACGAAAAACTACTCGTTACACTTTACTAAAGAATCCTTGCTAAAGATAAAATTGCTCATAACATGTTTCGTTTTTGATTTGACTGTTTAACCATCCATATTATCGTACTTCCGTTTTCATTAGCACAATCCATCGTTCCGAGCGGAGAGCAGAAGAATGTCAATAAATATTATTAGCTACCTACTTCAATTTCATTCTTTCACCTTTCACGATAGCTAGATAGAATAATATACGACAAATGTTGCGTCTTTGTCCCATCTGACAGTACAAAAAATGATAAATGACACAAAGTATCAAGAGACGAAGCGGAAAGTTTGCTTTTAGATATTTTCGACAACCGACTATATAGATAGATACCTTTAGCACTGCTTCTGCTAATAATACTATGAAAGAGGGGAGATAATAGTTTACAAGTAAAAGTTTGGCATAGAAAACGAAAACTCAGAGTTGGTCGGCTGTCACTGTAGTATTCACGGTAAAAAAATGTTTCGCTTTGTTAGCTGAATGCAGGCAGATGCGGAATGCTATGTGATAATATACATATATCACATATAAAAGGAAACCGAAAGGACACGCAGAAAAAAATAATAGACGTCTCCAGTTTTTCCTTTGGTTATACTTGAAACATTTTAAACGAATGGAACGAGTAGCGATTTTTCGGCGATTGATTTCCATTTAAGTAGCTTGTGAAATCTCTTGGGATGCTGAATTATTGAAAAGTTACTTGGTGTACTAAAACTATTAGCGAGTGCAGCGGAGCGGTAAAAGTGCTACGTACACTGAATGAATTCATGTTTTATTTTATTTTTATTCAAAACCTATGGCGTACACGCTTTTCCATTCTATTATCGTAATAGTAGCATAACATTTACTATAATGATAGAATATATAGAGAGAAAAATTTATTCATAAAAATTTATACATGTTTTGCAAAAAAATGTTTTTTTTTCTTACCGTGCAATCTGTCTTTAAGAAGTAGCGAATTTCTAGGATCAAAGTTACTAAAATAACGGCGTTGCATTCAAATCTAATCCTCCATGTTGTCCCAATGCAGACTGGCCGAAAAGTTGAAAATTGGACATGGGTCGGTGAGCTGGAACCCTGATGACTTGATTTGGTGAAGTAATGGGACAAGGGAAATTGGGTAAGAATATAGAGCTGTAACCAAAAACTGGGAATGGGTTGACACCACCACCAAGGGCATTTTGACCAGCAGGATTTGTTGGGCTATCATGGTTATTGCCATTTGAACTAAGATTTTCTAGACTGGAGCGAAGATTATCGCTGGCGTGAAGCTGGTGTGCAAGTTGAGTTTGTAGATGAGGATGCTGTTGTAGCATACTATGGGCATTTTGAGAATCCGGAGTGCTTCTGTTGGAATTTTCTCCGTCCACATCCCCTGTTTTACTTTCGGGAGAACCATGTCGGTAGTCGTCATGATCCACGGATTTGCTTCCACTAGACCCAATCCGATTGTTGTTGGTACCAATGCTACTATTGTTATTATTACTACAGTTATCGTCTACGTCATCCATTTCCACGTCAGACTCGTCAGAGTCATTACGCACATCCACGTCAGAGTCTGACTCGTCAAGATGCTCTGTCGTATTTGGAGATCTACTTTGACCCCGAGATCCTCTTCTGGAAGAAACTTCCAGTCGTTCATCTTCTATCTCCTCCGCTGGGTCACGCTGAGTTCCATGGTAATGAATGGTGTGTCTGTGATGATGATGCGATGAGGAATGTTTTGAACTTGGAATATGATTATTATTTTGTCGATCACCACCGCCACCACTTAGAAGTCTAGAAATGGAGAAATTTAACAGAGGGGAACACGTGTGATGATGCATGGTCTTGTCGGACTGATTACTATCCACTGAGATTTCTGCTGTCTCCATACCCGAAGAAATTGGTGCTTCCTCGTTCATTCCACACATTTAGTGGGGCTTGAACTCACGTACAAACGACTTTGATATACAGAGATAACAAGATAATAACAATAATATTCTCTCTCACATTACTCCAAGCACTACTACTGTACGTCATTCACTGCCTCCGTACCTTTTTGCTGCAGACAGTAATTTGTCTTTTCTTTCTTGCTCACGTAGAAATATTACTTTCATCTGCTGTCTCCATACCCGAAGAAATTGGTGCTTCCTCGTTCATTCCACACATTTAGTGGGGCTTGAACTCACGTACAAACGACTTTGATATACAGAGATAACAGGATAATAACAATAATATTCTCTCTCACATTACTCCAAGCACTACTACCGTACGTCATTCACTGCCTCCGTACCTTTTTGCTGCAGACAGTAATTTGTCTTTTCTTTCTTACTCACGTAGAAATATTACTTTCTCCCTTCTTGTCAAAGATCTACTACTTTATCTCACACAACTTTTACCCACATGCTTTCATTTTCTCTCTCTCTCTCTGTGTCTTGCTCTGACAGTGTTAAAACTTTTAGGGGAAAAATAAATGTAGTCTGTCTGTCACTTTCACTACCCAAATATTTCTTCCACTTGTTAAGAAAAAAGATTTACACACGACTCATATCATTTGAGAGAGAAAAAAGGTGAGGGTGTAAAAAAGTATCGTTTTTTTTTCTTTCTATCTTTTTACCTTTCACGAACTGTCACTTGTTTCAACAACGCAAAGATTTCCGAAATCAAATCAGAAAGCCTTCAAAAGGTTCAGTTTCAGTAATTTAATTGCAGCTTTTTTACTTGTATGTATCGGTTTTTATTTGTTGAAATATTTCAAATAATGCCTTGCTAATAAACTAGTAAAAAACTACTTGAGACGACGTCGCACGGCCACACGTGTTACCACCAGTCCTTAAGAGGAAAAAATGAGGTGCTTCATGGTTTCTCAACCAGTTAAAAGGCAATCAGAATGATTTTGGTGGGTGCCTCCCAATAAATGTACAGAGAGAAAAAAAGCTTTGAGTCATTATTACCACTAGAGGATTACAACAAAACAACCCTCCTCGCACTCTGCCTTGTGCACACAAGCTGCAACAACAACAAAAAGAAGATTGACTAACTCGTTTGTGTTCTGACAGTTGGGACGTTCAACAGCCGAGTAACTGCCACACGACACAAACACAAGGGGTAATAGTAAACACACCACAAAAGTGGCTCATGTTGGTGCTACTGCTGCTCTTGGTGGTTGGTTGCATGGTGCTTGGCTGTGCTGGTGGACACTCACTCCGCAATCCAGTCCTGATTATGACAACTAGTATGAGGAAGGATCATTTGAGGAGAAGCACCAGGAGGAGAGAAACAACAGACAGTAGCAGCCCAGTAGTAGAACAACATAATATTATAGATGGTTAGGCTATACTTATTATTACACAATACAGCATGTAAGCGGATCAAAATTATTATTATGATGATGACTCAAACTGTTTAAAAAGGATCCTTTCTTCTGCTGTGTGTAGAGAAGACAGCAATAATAGTGTTCCTTTTTGTAACAAAAATCCCTTCTCCCTTCGTTCACAAAAAAATACAGAAAAGAGCTCGATGGTGCTGCGGTGGTGTGATGGCTTGGCTTGCCTCTAGTACTGCATGAGAAAATGATGATGCGCTTCCTGGCTTTATGGAAAATGTAGAAAAGAGAATAAAAAAGGTGGACAAGCTAGTCGATATTGTACCTTCCTGCTATTCTCTATGTACTTACCAAGATCTACATTTTGGTATTGCACACAGACAGGTCAGACAAGCCAGAATAATGTGTAACTTTTTTGTCGATATGTCGACAACATGATGCAGTGTGCGTGATACTCTTTGCCACATCCCGTGTTATTTTGTTGATTCGTGGTAAATGGTGTGGTGATGATGCATGCATGCTTACAAGTGGCAATGCCACTGTGGCATATAGTAGAGAGGAGAGAGACGGTGAAAACGACAAACATGAGAGAATGTTTGTATGTAAAATGCATAAAAAAGAACAAAGAGGGGTGGGTGGTTGGATGGATTTTGGAGGCACAAGTAGTGAGCTAAATGCAGAATTTAGTAGCGGACGTAAAATATTATGACTGTTGTTGTTTTCTGATTTCCTACAATTTTTATACATTATGTAATATTTACAGGAATATACTTTATTGTTACTGTTGCCGATAAGATTTACTCATTGGTATTGTACTAATCAAGCTATATATGTCGATATCGGTTATGTACAAATTTACGATTCCAGAATGGATGCTAATAATCCTACTTCACCTGATTATATGCACGCTCCTAGTTTTTGCCAACTAAAACACCAGCAAAGGGAAAAATTCGCACTATTGCTAGGTTAATGGTTAATTTATGAGGATTAGTTTTAAAAAATAAAACGAGTGTTTAGCCCAAGCCCTATTTTCCCTGCGAGCTTACGTTTTCTGTTTTATATAGCAACAGCTATCGTTTCGCCATGTATATTTGTAAAAAGTTTCATGGTGCCCCATCTTAATTTTTGTATCATGTTGCCCACATTTATCTTATTAATCGGTGTTCTCAATACAATATGGGTACTTTAAAAATCATAAAAATGCAAAAGTTGGCGTTGTTAATTCAATACCTGTTAAAGAGAATATTGTCTTTAAGCTGTTGTAGGGTACTCATATCGTCCGACATAAAATCATTAATTTAATTTAAACCTTAAATTCATGTTTTGCTGTTGTTTTAGACAAAATCATAGCCGATCGGTACGGCTCAACGTATTCATGTCTACTGCAAATTTATTTATTACTCGACTTAAATTTTATTTAAATAGATAAAAATGGCCAATGTATTTAAATACCATATATTAAAACGCTAAACTTTTAACCTATATTTCATATCACCATATCATGCACAAAATTTGCAATGATTTTTTTCCAGAAAAAATCATAAAAATGCAAAAGTTGGCGTTGTTAATTCAATATCTGTTAAAGAGAATATTGTCTTTAAGCTGTTGTAGGCGTACTCATATCATCCGACATAAAATCATTAATTTAATTTAATTTAAACCTTAAAAGCATTTTTTGCTGTTGTTTCAGACAAAATCATAGCTGATCGGTACGGCTCAACGTGTTCACGTCTACTGCAAATTTATTTATTACTCGACTTAAGTTTTTTTTGAATAGATAAAAATGGGCAATTTATTTAAATACCATCTATTAAAACGCTAAACTTTTAACCTATATTTCATATCACCATATCATGCACAAAATTTTCAATGATTTTTTCCAGCAAAAAACACATTAAAAGATAGAAAAGAAAAAATAAAAAAGAAAACTGAATAATTTTTAATTCCAATCCAACAACCAAGCATCATGTCATGTTGAAACAAAATATGTTGATGTATACAGCGGGATATCATACTAATAAGTTGTAACGCGTAGGTTTTACAGATTGGGGTTGCATGCAATGCACATCACGACAGGTATGATAATATCTGCCTCTTCTTCTCAAACTTACAATCATAATAACAATGAAAACAAGGTTGAGGTATTAACAGCAAAACCTTTACAAGCCTTTCAAAACAATATAACAATAAAATATGTGAGCAGCAACGGATTCACGATGAGTTAACTACGCAGACAGGATATTTGTGTGTGCAATAAAGAGAGGGATAGAAAATGCTGCCGACTGTGTAAAAGTACGTGCATGGTACTGACAGAAAGCAGAGCAGCAGAAAGAAGGCGAGAGTGGTTTCGTTATTGTGTGATCGGTCCGTACTTGTAGTTTAGCATGTATGTGTGTGTGGAGCAAAAGACAAAAAAGGAAAGAAATAGGATTAGTCGAGAGTTGAGAATGGTGGCCGCGCCTCCACTCACGATAGCCCTCCAATCCTACTAGACTAACCCTCCCATGGGTCTTCATTGAAATGAGAGAGAACAGTGCTGTAATACATTTCTGTGAATGACTGAGAAGGAAACGAGAGTTGGACAAACTGGTTTAATATCATTATGATTATTGTTGTTGTTGTTTTATGTATATGCAGCGATTCTGCATAGAATCCAAACATTTCGACGGGAGCAGAAAAGCACAAGTGGGCTTACTACAACTAAAAGTCTGTTCTACGTATAATCATCGGCAGCATCTTTTTTTTAACTTTGGTCTCGCAATACTACAAACACTGCATTTTGAAGTTGAAAAGGAAGGAAGTTGCTTGTATGTATTATTAGCAGGCATATAATATAAAAACCCCACTCTTTGTCTTTTTGCAGTGTCTGTACGTACGTGATATACATTATTTTTACTGTGAAATATGCACCAAATAATGTTCAATATAGTCAAAATCTCCCTTCTACAGTCTGCATGCTTCTGAAATGCAACATGATATTTAGGGAAATAATAGTAGTATACTATGTTTTATCGAAGCATGTCAAGTTGGTGCATTTAAAGAGATTGATGTGGTCAAAGAATAAAGATCGCATTTTATTTACATGGACAACATGACCAAGAAAGCTATACTTACTTGGCCTCACCGTTTCACGTTGAGTACCCTTCATATTATCAGTTGCTTGTATGGCCTCTTACTTTTTCAATGCATTTTTTTCTGAAGAAACTTTAT
>JAANSP010004442.1:0-10196 GCA_036850745.1 Homidia socia
AAAAAAAGTTTTGAAAAAGATGTCTCATGATTTCATATAAAATTATAATATTTTTTGCATAGAGCAAGAAATATGAGACGGAATTTTTCTTTTCTTAATTTGTCCAAGTTTTCACGTTAGTCGTCATCATCATCAATTTCATATTATCCTTTTTCCCAGTGAATAATAGCAGGAACAAAACCGCATTTTCCAGACATATTTTCCGTATAAATTTCATTTTAATGACGAAGAATCGCAAACTTTCCGGGTATTTCATTTTCACAGCAGCATGCCTCATGTCGATATAGTACGTGTGTGCAAAAAAGTTATAGGTGCTTGTACTACATGCCTACCTATGCAGAGTTGCAAATGGTATGGTACATTGTTGGATGTGAAAGTATGTTCATTAATCTTGTTGCTATCCTTTGTACGTGCCCGAGCTCTTTTACTTGCTCAGTATATATTTTCTAATTGCATAAATAACCAGCATTATATTATATTCGATGCTATTATTCACGAACTCACTGTTGTACAATAACCGCAGAGCCGCAGTTTGTGATTATAATGGCAATGTGATGATGGTGGCATGGTGCGAGAAAAAATGAAAAACTATGGCGCGCCACGTTACGTGTGTGTGGTAGATGCTTTGAAATAAAATACAGTGGTTCTGTTAGTTAGTCTAGGTATCTCTTTTAAACAGCAAGGGACAGAAAAAAACTTTCACTTTCCCGTAAGCACATCTGCATGCGACTCGACGTTTGTTGTTTAATATGTGCTTTATTAACTTGTGCCAAGGAAAAAGTTTAAAAAAAACCAACAAAATCCATGAATAAATCAGTGTACATTCTATTTATACTATACATACGCAACAGCAACACAAGTTTTAATAGTTTTGGAATAAAAAGAACGTGATCTCCTGACAAACAAAAAATACTTTTCATTAGAAGACTACTTTGTATATACTCGTTTACAAGTCAACTTTCCTCTGAATTTTATTAAGCTTCAGCAGCTTGATGTTTGTGCAAAATTAGTTTTTTCTTCTTTCATCAGTGCTGACGTTAAAAAAATTATAGTCATTATGTTTGGATGACTTACTCAAGCATCAAATAAATTGATTTAGTACCAAGTACAGCACAAATGAGGGTTGTTGGTGGGGGTACTAAACAAAAACAAATGGCACCATCTTTGTTTGACTTGATTAAACAATATGAAGAAAACATGTACCTTTTCCCATAAAAGTGATTCGATTGGGATATACGTGCATATGTATGTACACATTAAGTTGTTGGGAAGCGTGAAGCGTGGTTTGTATCCTTGTAAATAAATTTCTATGATGTACACTCTTTTACTTTTAGCTGGTATTTTTGCTCTGAAATTGGAGATCAATCACCTGAGCTTATTTTTATGCCAAGATCCTTCTAATCCTCCCACACACATGAATTTTTTCAGCATTTCATCGGTGCGTATACTAGTAGCAAGACAAACAACATATGGGATCTAAAATAGATACAAAATATCCCGATGGGGTTGCTTCAGCGGACTTGACACACACCTACTACTGAAAATGCTAGTCACAAATTATTATTATAACAAGCTTTCTCCTTCCCGGCCTCTGGTTGTGTGGGAGTCTACATTTGTGGTTGGCGGTTAAAAAGACTAATTTAATTTTAAATATAGAAACTTATATAAATACAGTCTAAAATTTGGAATGCAAACACAACACACATCTATTTACTCGGTGAATAAAAAGATGAATGTATAAAAACGTAGAAAGCAAATAAGTATCATATACCTACAAACATATTACGTTATGTCCTGTTTTATGCTACATTGCGAAAAATAGTCCTGTATTTTTTTAAATCAGGATATCTTTTTCCTTTCAGTAAAATTTTATATACCCAAGCTTGCAAAATATAGAAACTTATATAAATACAGTCTAAAATTTGAAATGCAAACACAACACACATCTATTTACTCGGTGAATAAAAAGATGATCAAGATGAAGATGAAAAACGTAGAAAGCAAATAAGTATCATGTACCTACAAACATATTACGTTATGTCCTGTTTTGTGCTACATTGCGAGAAATGATCCTGTCTTTTTTATATCAGGATATCTTTTTCCTTTAAGTAGAATTTTATATACCCAAGCTTGCACAAGATTACCATGTAATGTATATACTTAAGTCGCAAAGTCGATTTCCCCGTGAGATTTCTCCAGTTGCAAAAAGCTAACTGAAAAGTCCTCACAGATAAAATTTTCATCCATCAAACAAAACCACAGGCATATATACAACGGATGTGCAGAAACTAGTACATATCATGTATGATGTATGCATTAGAATCAAAGGAGTTTGATATTTTCTCTCAAACTGAAGTAAAAAACAATTCATCATGCAGCCAATATCTTATACCCAAAGTGAAACCATAAACCACTTTGTTGTAAAGCAGCATTATGTTCATTAAAAACTCTGGAGGCGTTTCCTTTACTGTACTGTACTAGTACTGTTAGATATTTCACACACAATATATTATACATAAGTTTCTCGTAATGTCTGTTGACTAATTTTTGTGTAAACTTTCATTTTTAATAAACACGCGTCTCTTTCGCATATTCAACTCGCCGTTTTCCGACCTACGCAAGAAATGTAGCCCGAAACGATGAGTTTTAATTTGTCCACAAAAATTGCAACATAACATTTTAAATTTCCAAACTAGCAGCATTAGTCAACTCAAATCCCAGTTGTCTAGTGCTCATAAAAGTTTTTTTGTTTGCATTTGCCTAAATTTGATTCATTCAAGTACCTATAAGTCGTCAGTCGTACAAAGAATTTAATATGCAAAAATATTACTACACTACAGAATTGTTCATAATTTGTGAATACGTTTTCCATTTTATGAGCTATCTTACCAAACATCCGTTTTGGATGTGAAAATTCCATCGAGAAACGCCTCTGGTGGCATCCACTTCACAGGAAGCATTGCTTTTCCTCCCTTTTTGTAGTAGTCCGCCCTAGCAAAAAGTGAAGCAATCAAGTATGACCCACATTGCCTCAAAACAATAATTATCTTTTTCTTGATGACTTGGTTGCTGTGGTCTGAGCAGTGAGAAGAGTACTTTACACTTTACCACACAACACGCAATTTCCCTTACTTACTTTTTACTCAACTCAAACAACTTGGTAAATTTTACTTGTTTTCTTACCTATAGATATCCCTAGCCATGCCAAAGTCAGCAATTTTCACAACTCGACCGGGGCCTTTTGTTGTAAGCAAGCAATTACGTGCTGCGATATCCCTGTGTATGAAGTGGTTATCCTCTAAATACTTGCACCCTTTGGCAACGTCCATTGCGCAAAGAAGTAAATCCCTCATAGTCAGTGGAGAGGCTTTATCCTGTGGAGTAATGGACAAGATAGTTGATTATTTTTTTCACATGATTCATCCAAACTCATCAACATCATCATATCTGCTGCTGCAGCGGCTACATTATTAATAGGCTTGTGTTTGTATGTATTAATATGTACATATGTACAAAGATATATACAAAACTTGCTCAAATTCCTGTACAAGTCTCTGGGGTAAAATTCAATATTTCTCTCTCAAAGTAATAATGCCAACTACAATCGTAATTAATTTGATGAAAATTTCGTACATGAAATAAACTGAGTACTTAAGTATCCCCAGTTTTAGTTTACATATTAAAACCACACTGTACACGAACAAACACACATAAATTTTGCCCTACTACGAAACTTTGCCGATTTCCATCATAAAGTCGAGTCGAGTAGAAGCCTTCTCCGTTCGGGTCTTGAAAAATGATAATAAACATAAAAAATGCTAACGGTAATAATAATGCCAATATTGCCAATTCCAACATGGACTGGAGTTGAGTCTACACAAACCACATAAAAGGAAAAAAGTGCATGGGTTGGCGTTATTCACTTATTAACTTTCGTTTTGTACATCTCAGCCAGTCGTAACCAGCATTCATAAAATATTAATCTGCTGAACCACATTTTCTATCTACAGAGACTACTACTCTCTGTAGTTGTTGTTTTGTCATTTAAGGAACTTTTGTGTGAATACATTCACCACAGGGATGGCGGGTTTATACCCCAAAGCGCTGTATAAGTCGATACATAAATGTGTATTTGCTATATGCATGTAATATTATTATCTTATTACCGGTTTTGGACGGGATTCACGAAGAAAAGATTTTAGGTCACCTCCAGCCAGCAACTCGAGAATAATGAATCTTGGATGTTTATCAAAGCATACCCCGATAAAGTGTACAATGTTTGGATGATTGAATTTGCTCATAATTAGGGCTTCCATCAGGAAATCCATTTCTGCTTGATTTGAGGACAAAGCCGGAAGGGTCTGGAAAAATACATAATAAAGTTGTAACATTGTTAGCACACTATAATACAGATTGTTTATCGTTGTCGTAGCGTATGCCTATAAACAACGAAAAAATGTACTCTGCAAAAAGCATGCACATTCCTACAAAAAATGTGTGGATCTGCAATTCGCATATTTACGGTTTCAAGTCTATTTCACACTTTTTGTATTCAATGACAATCTGCCAAATGTACAAATTGTAACTAGTCTATGCAGTAGAAAAAAGACAAGAGAAATAATAAAGTGAAAAAACTGTTGATATTCTTGTTTATAGTGAATTGAAAGCATTCAAAAATAAAACTTGTAAAATGCAAAGATTTTCTTAGAAATTTAAACTGTAGCTGTAAATATGACCAGTGTTGATGTGACTGCAAAAATAGTGATGACTTTTAGACTTGACTTTAAAAACCACAAAAAACCAATTAGTAATCCCTCAAATTTTTCGCACACCTTTGAAAACGTTCTAATTGGTTCATCATTTATAGTATACTATAGCGTGAAAATACAGCGCACCTGTGATTTCCCTTAAAAATCTACAAAGATCATCCATACTATCCAGCGTGCTTCCTTTTTTCGTTGAAAAAAATCTAGAGGAGTGTGTACAAAGGTCGCGCGGTGAGGATAACAAGCTCCATTTTTGGAAATGAGGGTAATAAACCATGTTTAGAGAAAGAAAGGAAAGCATGGTTGCCGTTGCCCTTGCTTGTATATATGCCGTGTTTTTTTACTCCATGCCACTGACAATAGAGGAAAGCAAGTAGATTCTGTCCGGATGGACTAGGATTTATAGCAGCTATTAAGAAAAATGTAGGAAGACGTAATAGTGTTCGTGATGTGATGCCACAGTGTTGGTGGTTCCATAAATATATAAATACCTACTACATCTACTATATAAATGGTTTCCTTTGTGTTGATGTAAAAACTAAGTGGCAATGTTCAAAACTAATACATAATAGAAAGATACATACCTTCACTGCCACAGGCATTTCCACCGCATCCCCATCTCGATGTCTGTAGAACCCCTGGTAGACTTCCCCAAATGCTCCTTGGCCCAGAGCCCTAAATCATTTTGAAAGATGGCACATGAGCTAACTGACAGTGGAGTAGTACTAAGGTAGGCAAAAATCCCACAAATGCCTAAAAATACTGTGCTACAAGCAAAAGCAATATTTATGCAATCAACATGACATAACATTACAAATACATACTATACTGTGTGCGGTGGTAGGTCGCATGCACTGTTTTGTTGAACGATCCAGCTTTTGAATATAGCAATATGATACAAAACGATAATCTTTTAGCATACGACAAGGAATAAAAGATTGGATTCAATAATAATAATAATAACAACAACAAAAACAGCAATGCCAATAAAATACCGTTAAACAATTGCACCTCTCTGTTCCACATGCCTGTTTCAAAAATATCATATTTTCTTCATTTGCTTTGTTTATACACACTTGCATGAAAGGCATGTCTAGTTTACGTGCTGGTTGCTACATGGTTTGTCCAAGATCCTTTTTTGTCATATACATAATTTCATTTCTCTTGTTCTTGGTGGTGCCCAACAAAAATACAAGGTAAGCCACCAGCACTACTATGACCAAAGCCAATGCAAGTAATGCCGATTCCAGAGGAAACCAGGCTCACAATGAAAAACAGTGACAGTAACAAAGCCAGAGAGTTCTAGTTAAACATTGACGTGAATGTAATATAATTTCTTTTGAAAGTCATGCATGAGCTGCTTTTATTTCATACTACGTTACGTTTCATAAATATCGCATGACCTAACGATGAAGAACCCATAATGCACATATATAAAGGAAGTACGCCAAAAAGAGAAGAAAAAAACGACCACAGCAACAGCACATTGTACACCATCAAGTCAACCGTGTGTTTTCTTCTTCATCTACTGACTAGTGTACACGTACACCGTACAGCTCTTTTTCGATGGTTGTCCCACCCTATCCTCGTCGTCGTCTTCACAAATTCTCTTTTTTTGGTAGTTGGTATGCATCGAAAAGGCATGACGATAAGTCAACCGTCACTGCTGCAATATACAACTTGACTACAATATTGTTACTCCAAGGTTGTTGCTTTTCTTCTACTTTCACCCAGTCCAGTCGTCTTCAAAGATGATAGATACAAAACCTTCTAGGTTAAAACTGTATGTGTGTGTATGTGTGCTCATGATCGTATTATATAATCATCGTACCTTTGACGAAAATCAGAGCACTTTCCTTTTGGCTATATTTCATTTTCTTTTAATTTCTTTCTTTTCAATGTCTACACGGTCTTCACGTGCTTTCTCTCCCCTTTTTGCTTCCCTTGCCATCAGAGTAATAGCGTACATAAATATATTGCTGAACATGAAAAAATGTATAATGAAATTATCCTTTGAAAATAAAAAAAATATCAGAGAAGACTTTTTTTCCTTTTTACCGAGGAAATTACAAGAAAGCAAAACTAATATATTTATATACATATATATATTTTGAGCAGAATGAAACAAGCTTAGGTATGTCTAGTTTGTTAGTGAATTACTCGACAGTAAAAAGTTAAAGTCAAGGTAAAAAAACTTGCTTGCAGAGTTTTATATGTGTAGTACACACGCTTTTCACCCTCCTCCCATTTTTTTCATTTTTATAATAAAATTGTATTCTGGCCCATCAACCAAATAATTTCTTTTGTGTAAAAGTATTCTCGTGGAGATACTTAATTACATCTTCCCCTCTTTGCAAAAGAGCTTCGTTTTTAGAGCATTTGTGCTCTTCAGATTATGGAACATTGTCGTTTAATATAAAAAAGAGATTGCTGTGTGCTGCTTTGTTGGAAAGTTTAGTGTAAATGTCTATACTATCCATGATTGCGAAAAAGTTTCAAGAAGAAAGTGTGTGTAGGAAAAAAAGTAGAAGAGAAAATACAGGTATAGTAGTTATTATTATTATCATCATTATAATACGAGATGCCTCTCGGTTACAACACGGCTAAAATGTAAGCTGAAAGCTATGTACATACGTGGACAGAAAGGTATGAGTATGTACATACTTGCCCGAAATGAAAATGAGATAAGAATGCAGCATCTCTTTTATATTATTATCCTCCTTTCTCAATGTTTTCAGACTCATTCATTTGAATGAAATTTGCCTTTTAGAAAAAGATGAAAAAATGCTGATGATAATGTTAATGGGACGTGATGACTTGCTGGCTACATTGTAGCACCTCTTTTCTTCTTATAATAATTACTTTTTCAAGAGCATTTCAACTTCAACTGTTTCTTTTCTCTGGAGAACAAAACTAATAAAAATGCTTACAAGATAATGAATAATAATTTAAAGTTATATGCAAGGGATATAGCTGAGATGACATAAAAATGTTTAAAAATATTATGACGGTGATAAGTGAATCATTAGCCATCTTGAAATATTATTGCTCCTTCATTTAATCCACAAGTTGGTGAGCTCACAATGCTTTTTTTTACTTCTGAGCACTTTTTATTGTCTTCCTTTCTTCGCCAACATCTTTGTAGACAAAAAATGAAAACTGTATGGATAGCCTCTTCAAACATATAAATTAGGGGAAGTTTTTTGGCTTTCTTTACAAATGTGTGTATATGTTTGAAGAAAACAAGAAAAAAATGGAGAAGAATTATCGACATTTTTTCAAGTGGCCTTGCTTGAGAAGATGGAAACGGATTGTGACTCAGACTGCGCTTTCACCGAGCTGTAGTACATTGTGAGGAAAAGTTCATTTTTACTTAAGCATCCGTGAAACGACTTAAATCTTTTTAAGCATCATCAAATTAATAGATTTATCCCCCAAAGCGGCAACTTTTATTTCTTTAGTTTGAGTACTACCGTTACTACTGCAGTGTGGTCTACAAGGAAGCGATCAAAAAAATCATGATCGATAAAGCTAGTTATTGGCAAATAAGTGGTCAAAATGTGAAATCATTTGGTTGTAAACCGTTCAATTTTCAAATTGTTCAACACTTTTCCGTATATTTAGAGCTACCTTTAACCAAAGAATTTTAAAAAAGGTCGTCTCAGTCATAACTCTGAATTGCCAATTTATAACGCAATATGCCGTAAATGTTAATGACACTTTTACGTGACCAACCACGAAAATGAATCAATCGATTTAATGTAACTTTAATGTTAAAATTTCAGTTTCCTTTTGAAAACGTTTACAATAGCCCGTCAACGAATGAGACGGAGAAAAAAAGGGGAAAAATCATTATGATGATGTCATGTCACATTATTATCTTTGTCAGTACTCAACTGCCAGGAGCAGACAACATCCTGCTACTTTCTTTTGGGTACAAGTTCCGTATTTATTTTTAAACTGGGACAAGTACTCCTAAAAACTAATACCTTTTTTAATACTTTACTGAGCTTCTCGCTAAAACTTATTAACTTTACTTGTGATTTGATGCCATTGTTTGCACTTGCTTGACTTGGTTCACTCGACTTCATCTACACCATTATCAGTTGTGCTACTATTGTTCACAAATGGTGATGTTTGCAAGACATTTCAACAGAAATAAGAACTAGCTTTTTTCAAGTCGTTTTTCCTGGGAACAACACTACTCATTTTTCGACAACTGTGGCAGATACTTATTATTTTGATGTATGATATCATTTATTTTGGTTGTAAATATGTACTACTTATATATATTTATTAACGCAAACTATAAGACTTTTAAGATATTTCTGATGAAATGTTGTAACTAAACGAAACCCTGAAAAGTTTTATTTTGACAGTTGAATTCTCTCAATTCTCTGATAAGTACACAATGACCACATAGTATCAATATACATACATGAGGGGAAACATGAAAATTCTAATCATGTACTTATTTATAGATATAAATATCTATACATTATATAGAGTATATACATGTATGCATGTGTTTTCTTCATCAAAAAGTGGGCGTACTGGCTCGTTCATCTAATGTGTAATGCATTGGTGGAAAATACACAACTCAAAGAGGTTTACGAATCAACTATAATTTCCGTGGGGCTCTTTTGCGGCAGTATAATGGGAAAAACATCTTTTCAACTCAACCACCCGTTTCTCGTTTATCCACTTGAAAAATAAGAGTATACAACCGAGTTCGAACTTGTAGCTGTAGGTGGAACATTTTTTTCCAATAATGATAATAAAAATACTACTATCGTGTACTTTATTTTGTACACACATCCATCCATCCATCGACCATGTTTACCGATACACATGCCACCACTACTACAGTTTGTGTGTGTGTGTGTGTATGCATTGACTGTCTACTCGAAAGAGATACCAGCTGCATTACAAATACTGTGAGTGAGTGAAAGCAATTTAGAAGATTAGTAGTGTGGAATATTTTTTTGATCCCAAAGAGAAAGAAAAAAAGAGGTTCTTCTGCAGCTAAACTACAACTACATCGCATCTTTTCACCGAAGCCCTTTAGCTTTTCCTTTCTCTTTAGTCTTCACCTCTTTTTTTCTCACGATAACCAATAAACTAACATCAACCATTCAACTTGATATCGTATGCATGTTGGTATGGTATGGTATAATAATATGGCATCGCAATGCAATGGTCTTCATTCTTCACTCTTGTTCCAACAAACGTATCTTATATGATAATATTGCGCATTTTTCTTGTTGAGGAGGAGAGTAGAAAATACATACAAAGCGTAGATGTCTGCAGTGTACTTATGGACTTTTGGACACAGAAACATATTTGCATAAGTATACCCCAATTCTTTTTTTATTCCCTGCAAAAAAGTAAGATGGACCAAAACTATAACACCAGAGAAAGGCTGAGGTA
>JAANSP010004443.1:0-10195 GCA_036850745.1 Homidia socia
ATCAGAGCGATTCGAGGTGAAATTTCAGCCATTTTAATGGAAAGGGACCGCCAGTTCTTGAAATCTTTTATCACCTGAATGAAAGGTATTCGAAAAAATTACAGCTTATTAAAAAGAAGAATTTTGCTTGCATTTACGTTATTTTACAGTTAATAACATTTAAATTTGACTCAAACTGACATGCAAAAATGCTGGAAGAACCAATTCAGCGTCTGCAATATTTCCTTCCGTTGCAGATGGAAGGGTACTCATGACTGCTACACACAAATCCTGTTCTGATTGACCCACTGCGGAAAAGAGACAAATAAGCACAAGCATAGCTGCTTCTCCTTGGCTGCGCCCTAACGCTTCCATTTTGGTCATCCAGCTTTCATCGTTTTTGAGCGGTTTTAGCAACTCACACCATCGGTTAAATGATGATTGGAATTTTGTCGCTGACCAAGCGCCAGTGCCTTGGCCATCAAATGGTGGTTTCCAGTTTACTACCTACACACAAAATTGCAAATGATATTATCATTATGAAATCAATGAAATCAAATATTTGAATGGAATAAAAACAACATGTTCCTTTATAAATGTTACCTTACCTCTTGGTTGAAAATCTTTTCTAAAAACTCCCTATGGCCCGGGTCTGCGTCTTCATATAGAAACTCTTTGTAGGGCGTGTAGATCAGTTCTACATGGTGTTCAACTTGAATAAAATCTTCCTTGCATAAAGGGCAGTGATAGCCTGGCTTCACTTCCGGTTGTGTTGAGACACCTCCAAAAACTGATTTATAAAACTAAATCTTCCTTGCATAAAGGGCAGTGATAGCCTGACTTCACTTCCTGTTGTGTTGAGACACCTCCAAAAACTGATTTATAAAACTCCTTGAAGTTGTCCTTGAAATGCGTTTCCTTGGCCACTTTTACGTGGGCTTTAAAAAGTCGTCGATAGTGTTCCGCCTTTGTCTTATCCACCAGAACATGCGACAAATCTATCCCATCCTTTCCAAAGCCTGCTCCACCTGCTCCAGTAAGTGTTTGAGCTAGCTCTTTAAGTTTCTCTGCATCCCTATTCTTCAGAAAATTGTAGGCTGTTGTCAACTTTGTGGCTATTCCTCCTTTGCCACCCTTGTCCGTGTGATGAATTCGAATTTGAGCATGATATGCGTTTTTTACTTCTTCCGGCTCCGGGTTATCTGATGCTATCCCTAGAACCTTGAACGGATTAAATTTGAAATTCCATCCTCCATTTCCGTTGGGGTCGGGAGGGCCGTCATCCGAGGAAGCCATTTTTTGAAACTGAAATGTAATTTGTTGTATTAATGAGAAAATGGTTAAGCTGAGAGGCTGGAATAGTTACATTGCGTTGAGACAAGGTCTGTTCTGAACTGAGCTACATTTTACATCATGTGATGCAACATGCAACTGTCACTACTTTTGTAATGAAATACGCCCACAATGCAAATGGTATGAGTTTTACGAGCACTATACCTATTCTTATAAAAAGACCAATTGAGCAATGAAGAAAAGATGTGGGGTGACAACGTGATGATAACTGAAACTGATACATAAAATGAACCGAACAATCAAAATATATACAGAAGTAGCGAAAGCAATGCAAGTTAGCGCTACAGAAATATCATTTCGTTTGTTTTATTAACGTCTGCGTAACTTTCAACAGATAGCCTCAAGATGAGCTGTGGATATTTGAATAACCTCTAGTATGTATAATGTGTCGTTCAAGAGTTTTGAAATATTTTAATTTAGGTGGTTGCCTTTGACCGATAATAAAAAAATCATACAAATTTTTTTAACAATTACCAGTGACGGACGAACCTGAAGTTTCTGGCAGCCCCAGGGAATGTCTAATCAGAATTAGAAAAGCTCCAATGTTTGACAGACAGACAGAAGCACCTAAATGTATTTATACACCAAAAAACAACTATCTATTACTACTTAATAAGATAGAGAGTCGACAATTCCCTGTCAGTCAAGTATTCCTCCAGTTCCGTCCGAGTAAAATCTGAATGTAAATACAAAAGTCAGTAAAGTCAGTTATATAAAAAGCCTGCAAGCAAAAATATATGCATGCATACGTATGAAATCTACTAGGCATTCAACTCAACATGTTTTGTACTTTTAGTTTACACGAAAATGGAAGAATAGAATAGATATAGTAAAATAAAAACGATGATAGCCTGCACATAGCCCATAACCTGTACAACGAAAGTTAGCTCTTATTCATGCATCTTTTGCTTACGAGATGACGACTTGGTGACTCATTACCACGAGACAAGCTGACATCGTGTGCAAAAGATATAGGCACAAAATCACAGCAATAATAGCAATATGTATGTAGCTTTGATTGCTACATGCTTATTCAATGTCCTAGTTACATTGCTCCATTATACATTTGCTATCTCTATGAACTTGTATTTTATGATGAAAAGTGAAAGTGTACGTCTTACGTGCATGCAAAGTGCATACGCACTTGTTTTTTGCCATCTAAGTGACAATTAAAAGCTCAATATTCTGTGCGAAATTGAAAAATCAATGGAAATGCTCACACCAGTTTTGAAGATTATGTACTGCTGTTTGTGGTTGCCAAGTACATAGGTACACTTTGGAATTGGTTGCTCATATGAATTTCTTCCCTTTGTGCTCATCCAGTCAGTCTCAATGTGAGACTTTCTGTGAGACGCACAGAAAGCGGCTCGCACACACACGTAGGTGAGCAGCCGCAGCAGCACTACTGGAAAGGATTACTAAGAACAAGAACTACCTACACGCGATATTTTTAATGAACAAAGACACACATAATGTTTTTTAATTACAAATGCTAAAAAGGAAGAAAAACTGCAAGTTTTCAACCCATTTTGACCCGGTGCACATTTTTTAGTATGTTTGTTAGCCTTTGAAATTAAAAAAAAACGAATAAATTATTATTTACACTGTGATGAGTTTTCATGAGAAGAAGCAGAGTGCATGGATGCCATTATTTTGATCGATCTTGGCAGCTTAGTAGAAAATTATCGAAAGCTATTTTCTATTTCTTTTCAATATTTTCATTGTTACAACAAGAGTATTTACTTAAATTCACATAGTAGGAGTATGTGTGTGTATTTATTTAATACACCTCCTGCAAAGGCAGCAAGATATGCTGGAACTTGAAGAGCAATGTGAAGGAGAAAGCTACTTACTACTAGTAAGAAAAGACGAAAGTCTATATCCACACACTGACACAACTGAAGGGAAAACATTTACAGCAGAGACAAATAAAGAGTTGTTTAAGTAGTAGTTTCAACTTTACTACCCACTAGCACAAGATATAAGTAACAGGTGAGGTTTAGCATGACTAACTGCACTGATGGACGAAAGGAGCACATTTTTTCTACTTGGAGTGCCAAGGATGATCCAGTATACAAAGTAAAAAGTAACAGCTTTGTGGTGAGCATGTGATGCTTTGACTTTCTAGGTGTGACTTTCTAGCAATTCACAACATTTCATTTTTCTGACAAAATAAAAAATAATAATATGTTGTATTTTAAATTAAATTTTATGTACTTGAAAAATTAATAAAATTATTCGAATATCAGTCAAAATTTATATTCAGTATAATTATTTGGCACTATCAACTTACCATTGCCGTTAGCAACTACTTGAGTTTCCAGAGAACAATTAAAATGGACCGCAATTCCAATAGAAGAGTTTTTGGTTGGAGTAAATCAATGATGGCCGCTATTTTTTATTGCATTAATCGACTGAAAATTGTCTGAAACGTCAACATCCAAAATAACAGTTTGCTACGTGTTCCACAAAAAAGTTATGGGTTGTAAAAGTTGTAAATTTATGGGGGTACAATATCAAAAAAAAAAAATTTCCCCAATTTTTTTCGCAATTAACCCCCAGAGATATTTGTATCAGTCGAGGTACAATGTGATTGTGAACAATTGTTACCCAGTAAAAATTTTCTCTACGACCCATAATTTCTGAGATTTTTCATAATTTTGATCTGATGGCTGTGTATCTACGCATCAAAATCATCATCATAATTGGTTCGATTCGGTTGATAAACCCAATCTATTATCAACCTAACCGAACCTAATAGTTTCGAATAGTTTTAATGTCAGACAATTTCCAGTCGATTGATGCAATAAAAATAAGGGTCACCATAGTTTTACTCCAACCGAGTTATTTCCACATTCAAACTTGCTTCAGTAGTTCCGAATGGTGTTGCGCAAAACCCCACGTTCGACTCATTGGAAGTTAATGACAATTTCATAACAGTTGAAATTGAAGGAAACGCTGCAGTTCCTATTTCACGTTCCTTCAAACTCTTTTCCCCTTTCTAGTGAAAGCAGTTCAACGAGAGATCATTTTGACACGACAGGCTCATGGTTGCATCAAGCGCAGAAAAACATAAGATTTTCAAAGAAAACGGCATATCTAACATCCTATTTCGATTGGATGTACATGTTTGGTGTCAGCCCATATAAACTGAAGAAGACAGAGGGTACAACTTTATACATGAAGGCGGCGTACTATTTACAAAAGGTAAGATGTTTCTTCACAATAAAGTTACAGCTGCACAACAAATAGATTTAACTAGGGACTGGTATCTATGAGTAAACATTTGACTATCATAAACCAGAATAAACCATTTTCCCCACACAGTTTGTCTTCACCGTCGTTGCAGTGACGTCTGTTTTTCAGTCGGTGTGCCAGACAAAATACGGTACTTTAAAATTCATGGCTGGGGATGGACAAAAAAGATACAATGCGTTTGTGGACATGTCTTATCATTTTTCGTGGCTATTTGTAAAACTTGCGGCCATCCGCGTTCTCCTGAAAGGAAAAAAAGTAATGAAGCAAATGTTGGAATCAATGGACGAGTATGCAGCCAAATTTTTCCACCACCACCGAGAAGAAAACACATTCTGGGATCGGAACACAGCTGCCATTGTTGCAGTCTGTACATTGACTGTTGCAGTGCTACGACCATTTTCCGTGTTATCAAAGAGAGAACTCGATTTGAGACGAATTGTATTGGCTTCATCCCAAGAGTTAAGCGAGGATATTTTCATCTGGAGCTCTGTAAACATGACGCTGGTTTCAAAAGGTCTCGAGAGCCAGTACTCGACGGAGCTGACAAGCACAAATGCACTATTTGGATCGATCGTGCTGTGTCGAGACGTTCTTTCAAACATGCAGCTGGGAATGTTATTTGATCTGTTTATTCTTGTGGCGCTGGTTCTTCAGATCTATACTAAATCATTCATGAAGGAAGTCGTTGAGGTAACTAAAAATGCATCCAAATGGAACATCCACGAAATGCGCATGCTACAAGCAAAACGAGAAGAACTATGGAGAAAGTACAAGGGACTCCAGAAGCTCTATGAGAAGTGCAACATCGTGTTTGATCAGCTTTTGAAGCTTATGCATGTCGGGAACCTGCTCATGTACTCTTTCTTCATGGTAAAGCTAATTTCCCATCACACAACAATAATTGGACTTGCCTTGTACACCGTCAATTTAATCAAAGCAGAATTGATTTATTTTATTTGTGGAGAGATTGCAACAGTGGTATGTAAATGAATAACTATTATCTATGCAGGGTATAATAATTCCTAATTCCAATTGATTTCCAAGAGAAATTCATATTTAGAATGACGTCATTCGTCACTGGATTCGGTACTGGGCATTGAGTACTGGGAGCATACAAGTGGATGGCGAAAACATGGAGGCATCTATAATACTGGACGAACTCGACAAGCAACCGCTTGGTCTAGGAAGGGGAAAGTTTCTGATTCAACAAAGCTTTCATTACAAGGTAAAAAAAAGATTTTAAACGAAATGAGAAATTGATATGCTATCAGTAAAGCCATACAATAATTTGCTGCTTCTTTCTTTTTGCTCTAGTTCTTGGGTCTTGTTCTCTCCGTGTTTTTCTCAATGGCAGACCAAGATAAGAAAAACTAAAAGATAACTAAGATACAAGCTGACGAAGTTAAACTACTCACTCACACTGGATGCATTTAATTTAGCCATGCAATAATATCCTTTATATCCGTTAGCTACTCTTTCATGACATTACAGCACATTCACAATATTGAAATTGAATGAGGTGATCTGCTTTGACACACACAGAGGATTGCGATTCGCCGTCTACATTAGTTACAAATACAGTATATAAGCCTTAGTAAAAGCGTAGAGATACAGTTAAGCTCATAACAAGTGGTAAATACACAACGGAAAACTTAATTCTTGTTCACAAAAATGAAATGAATTTACCCTATAATTTTGGCATTTTTGCTAATTATGGCATTCGTTCCGTAAGCTGCAAAAGTGCAAAAGCAGAGATTTCGTAATAATAAGCAATTTTAAACATTTAATATTCGTTTCTAACAGGCTCATTCAACACTGAATCCACTTCCGGAACCTGAACAAAGGCAAAGCGGGGATTTTGAATAAGAAAATTGTTTCAGACCCCGTTGCATCATTTAACATCAACAAATGTTGTGCAGTTTATGCTGAACGTAATTTTCCTCCCTACCTATTCCATTATACTAGCAGAGCCCAGTATCATATCTTTTTAAATTATATTTTAATCATAAATAAAACGAAAGTTGCAAATTATTTCTAATCGTCCATTAAAAGCTACTTGTAATACATATTATATTAAAACGAAAATAAAATCAAATTATTGTTGTTTTGAGCAAACGTTTGGCAATGATGTGTTAGGTTTTCAGAGTTTTTATTTGTCATGTTGTAGATTGCTTACCAATTTGCATCAAGTATTATCGTAAGCACAAAATCATTCAAAAATATAATTTTTTTGTGTGCCCGTGCCATAGGAACCTGAAAATATAATTCTAAACGGTTTTCACAAAACCAGTTTCTGTTTACATTTAAACCTGGTCATCCCAAAATGTTGTGCTTTTAATCTCATTTTATACGGAGTTGTTTTAAATTCATTAAAAAACATAAACAAGCGCTAAATAGGTTTATATTAGACATTTGAATTTAGACATGTAAAATAAAGGGATGTGTAGAATACTGTCAAAGAATACAAAGGCGATTCTATTGAATAGAAAAATAATTTGTCCGAAAAGCTAGAAACTACTAATTTCAGAATGGTTACATAATGGAAAATTGTCAACCTCTTTATAACTAAAAGCATTAATTTATTTAAAATTTAAAGTCATTTCAGTTCATAATCTTACATTTGTTGTAGAGTTTAATTGCAATTCAGTTTAGTCTTAATCTCGTATCATTCATTAATGACAAATATCACCCAGCTAAAGCTTTTTAAAGTAATCAAGACATTTCTAAAAAACACGGGTTGTACAACATCCCTTCCAATTATTTAATTGGTTTGTTTCTGTGACAAAGACCTTTTTCGTTTCATTTTTTTGGTATCAGCATGTAGAGGGAAAGTGACGAAAACTCATGTGATTTTAATACCAATTTTTGCAAACTCTGAATTATGAATGATTTTGGTGAGAAAAAGACAAGATAATGCTAATTTTTGACAGTTTTTCCGGCCATTCTAATTTATATGTAATGTGTGTGTTGGAACTTGGGGTTTTCGGTTCGCCACAACTACTAGAAACGAGAAATGATTACTCAAAAATAACGAAGTGAATTAGCAACAAATTTATTATTTACAAATTGGATCAGAAGATTAGGCTTGTAACGCTGAATGCTGATATTATTCAAAAATCAATTCCCTATTTTACTTAAAAGCTCTCGCTAGATTCTATTTAATGAGACTCTAGAATTAGACTAACGAAGCTTTAGGGACGTTCTACATTCAAAAAATAGCAATACACCAATAACAACTTTTGCCTACATTAAAATTATTTAAAAATTCCATTTTCGAAATCGTCGTGATTTTTCAGAATTTATGAAATTTTGTGCTAAGGGGTTCGAAAAGAGTTACCCTGGGATTCATGATGTTGACATGCAAGTTTAAAACTTAAAAATCTCGCGCGTCCATCCTGATGTGCAAAATCTGTTAGTAGTACATTATTGCCGTAGGTTTCTTCTATTTAAAATGACCTTCAAAAAATAGCATTCGGTTGGGCAGGCGAGAAAATCGATTTCAAAAATCGCCAAATTCGGGCTTTTTTGTCGAAAATTTGAAATATCTTCTGATGGTAATGTGCCATTGACGCCAAACTTTGTACACAGATGTTATTTGCGATGCTTACAAAGATGGCACTACAAATTTTATGTTTTAAAATTTCAATCACGACGATTTCGAATTTTTAAATTATTTCTTACGTTTATTGTAGGCCATCTCAATGGGCTCAATGCAAAAAAATTATTAAATTCCAAAAAGCGCGTTTTTATCAAAAGTTTTCCTACTGTGCCACGTAGATATCATCAAAGTAGTAACAAAAGTTTAAGATTGTAAAATTTTAGTTGCATGATTCGTAATCACAACTGTTCAGACTTATGCGGTTGCTATGTATGAAGACGTTACAAATTTCAGCAAAATTTCTATTTCAGTTCTAAAATTTTTATTTACTTGGGGTTTTCGGCATGCAGAAATCTTGTTTTTGACCCCTTCATCTAGCGGCCAGTTGACCCCAGGGTCCCAATTATTACTTTTATTTATGTTTGGGAACCCAAGTTTAGAAATCTTGAGCCTCAAATTCCAGAAATTCAATTTTGACTCCTTATTCTGGGACCCACCTTTTGACACCGGGGTCAAAATTATTACTTCAGCCGAATTCCCTAAGTTCGAAAGCCCAAGTGTAAAAAGTTTGAAAAATTGGTCCAGTGGGTGGTAAGTACGTCTCGATGAACTATTTCATGCCTATACTTGATTTTTGCCACAGAAGCAAACCAACTAAATAATAAGAAGGCGTGCTTTACAACCACAACCCTGTTTTGTAGAAATGTCGTGCTTTAACTCATGAATGAATGATACCCATTTGAGAATACGCTGAATTACCTAGGGCGATTTTTTAAAATGACCCATTTTAATTTGCCTGCCAACGATACAATTTACGTCCTATAACATTTTAGCACCACTCAATATGATCGCCAGACTCTAAATTTATAGATCAATATCATTGCTTTTAATATATTATCGTTTTTGATTCATTTTAAGGGCGACTTTGCACCACTCCTGTTAAATCACTTTCCAAAAAACGTCAATTTTAGGTTGTTGGTCATTTAAATATATGCCGCTACAAATCGCCAAAACCAAAAAAGTCCATTCAACTTGTATTAGGAGACTTGACAGCGATCTCCTCTTTGTGAATGATCTTTATCCTCATTGTTTCTTTCATTGTTTCGGCCTATGGTGATAATTTTCATGGTGAAAGCAGCAGTAAAAGTTGCGTTTTTGGGATTAACTTCAGTTTTCTGCAAAATTTTCTGAGCGAGGCCTTAAAGATTTATTTTTAAAATGGTATCTGATGACACTACACATCTTTTCGCTACTACGCGGAGGCTTGGAAGATTTAATTTTGCTGTACAATGGCCAACTTTCCCTAACAGACCAGGATTCCGCTTTCTCTAAATTTACTTTCGAGGTGGCGTTTTAAGCCCAATGGGCTTTACCTCCCTCCGTTTTCTATCGCAGTGGATTAGTTGATATCCAATCTTCCCAATAACGCTTAATTCGCTGTCGTTTATTACTAATATAGTTTTTTACAGCCTATATTACCTCCGAAAAAGTAATTTGTCATTTTTTCCACTTCCGGTGAAATTTTGGCGTCATTTCTCGCTCAAAATTAAAACAAAACTGCATTGTCTAAATTTAAGAAGTTATTTTTGAATCTAAACGTGTCAAAACGTTTCTGTTTTGAAAATTACGTTTTTTAGAACGCGCGAAAGATGAGTACTGTAAAAGAAATCAACCTTGGTAGCAGTTAAGCACTAGTAAATGCAAGAGTGTAAATTGAAGTGATTTTAAATCTTTTAAAAAATAATGACTTTTGTTATAAAAATTGTGTCCAATTATCTAGTACAAGCAGCTTCTAGTAATCAATTTTGTCCATTTACTTCCCATTCTAAAATCAGGAGTTTCCAGCTTTTCGAACAATTATTTTTCTAGTAAAAAATCTCCTTAGTATTCCTTTCCAGTTTTATCCGCTTTTATCCGTTTTTACGATATTACTTGATGCAGATTGGTGAACAATCTACAACATGACAAATAAAAACTCTGAAAACCTAACACATCATTGACAAACGT
>JAANSP010004444.1:0-10195 GCA_036850745.1 Homidia socia
ACTCTTTACAACGTAATTTGATAACCCATTATCAGTTATCAATCATTGTAATCTCGTCATTTTGTTTCTTTCGTAATACCAATGAATGACGTTTGTCATTTAAACGAAATTGAAACAAAGTACTTTGTAAGCGAGTACCTATATATATTCTAGATCTGGTAATCTAAAACGCTATTCATTTTACGCACTTGAATTCAAAGTAATGTACGTGTTTTGCATTATTAATTAAAATGTGTGGGTTGAAGATTTTGACTTTCCGTTTTCAAAAAGTGCTTTATTGCGTGCGTGGAAATTAATCCAAAGTACCAGCTAACAAGCTGTTATCACTATTTGGTAGAGTTTTTTCATTGCTAATCCTAAAAGTATAATAACAATTTCCAACTAGTATCTTGAAAAAAAACAAAGGGTAAGGTTGCAAGTAGTAATAGCACTCCAAGTATATGCTGGTATTTGTGTTGTTGTAGCATTATCATCACTTATAAGGCATTATCATTTTAACTATCGCAGAGCTACTGTATTTTACATAACACGGATATCAAGACTCATTTCTATGAAATTCTCAGCCAGTCAAAAAGTTCCCAAATGTCGGGATCCGCATGCAAATTGACTGACACGGAAAGTTGATTTTTATTTACATACATGTGCTTTTATATGTATATGTCTGTTGGTGGTGGTACATAATGTAGGTTTCCTTGATTGATGCACAATCACATTCCTATTATAAAAACGTTAAAAGTGTGAGTCTCATATCCCGATCTCATGAACCACTATCTAATCACTCCCAATTATTATTAACGCAAGCAGTAAGGATTTTTTTCATGTTTGGCGATGACGATAGTAGTAAAAAAGGCAAAAGGGTTACGTGATGACGTGTGCAAACCAAACCACTACAATGATTATCCTCTTGCTCATGAAAAGTAGTAGAGTCATCATCATCATCTCTATATCTCCTTATAGTATTCACCACGAAACAAATTTTTGCATCATAACAACTGCTTGCATAAAACGCTGCTTTTTGTGGTACAATAAAGCGTACCAGCAGCAGTTGTTGTAGTACTTGTTTGGCTGTTTTTTATGATGAGGTGGTGGTAGGTAGGTAGGTAGTCTAGTCGTCAGAGTCTATTTTCTATGCCATGCATACGCCGCTGCTATGATGTAGTTGTGTGAAGCAAGTTGTATTCTTTCATGGGAAAAAAGCAAAAAAAGGCAGTGATGACGCACGAAATATTATTATAGTCTCTGTGTTATTTTGCACAAGCACGGTTTTCTACGTACTTGTACTCCATACGAATATCGCAGCGTTATATATGGTGGTGGTCTGACGATGAAGTTGAAGAGCATGTAAAAAGCCTATGTTGTTGGCTGGCTGCTCTTGATGATGATGATGATAATGATGATGATGCTGAGAGAGAATGCTGGCTGGCTGTGATGATGAGGAGTCTCTGAATGTTCATGAATTTTTATCGAGGATAGCATCAGACCGAGAGACCATGATTTACGCTAGACATCATTTAAGCACTCATTACTATTACATTTTATGTAAGATGATGATAAACAACAAAGGGTTCATTTCTCACTGGTAAAACGTAGCAGCAACAGAAAAGCTCGTCCTTCTTTTCGTGTTGTTTAGTTGTTTCACAGTTTTTAAAGTTTAGTTGTGTTTTGTAGTCAGACGGTAAATAAATATTTAGACACCTACTAGTACCTAAACAGTTCAAACAGTTCGCCTGAGGAAGTAAAAAAAGTACAAGGAACAAAAAGGCTGTGCAACACGTACCAATTATTGTTATAGTTTTGTATGCAATTATTTCATATACAAAGCTGTTTGTCTGTTAAACTTATTCAACTGCTTATACACTGCTCCTAGTTGAAAAACAATATACAATTAAACTGCAAAAAAGTGAATAACGTCTTCAATGACGAGATAACACCAGCGTTATCATCTTCATCATCCATCATTGTTGTCGTCATCACTGTCGTTTTAACTGCATATGATCAACTATACTAGAATTTGTGCATGCGGCAAAGCTACGAGTTAGTTGGTAGTAGCGTTTACACTTAAAACCCCAAAAAACATTGACATTATTTTTACGGTGCCTACGTGCTTTCAGTCAGCATATCATTGTTATTACATATTGGTCAGAGGAGGATCAATTGAAGAGCTTATACCAGGATATAGAAAATAATACAAAGAGAGAAAAAATGCCAAAATTGCGTTCTGCTGCTATCCTGCTATCCTAACGAGAAATCTAATAAAAATAGTGAGGTGAGTGAAAACAAGGATTGATTTTTGTTGGTTTCTTATTCTCATTGCTTTGTAGATTGAAACCCCTCGTATTAAAGCCGTTCCACAGTGGCGGTCTAGATGGAAGTAATTGTTCCCGCTGACGTAAAACGTGAACCAGACCTGGAGGCGCCAGGCAGAAACATACCTGTAAATAGTAGGCAACGCACATCTGCAGCGTTGTCAACTTCCTCCGGTGGAGGTCACAGTAAATTCACGTCGATACACTCATCCTCCGGAAATAATAGTCATCATCACCATCATCCTCATTCAATCGCTTCCTCTGCAACAAGTCTCATTTCCAGTTCAGCTCCGGTTAGAATAACGACCCTAAGTGGTCAGCAACTACAGACCATGGCCAAATCATCAGGACTGAGCGTTGTGCATGTTACAGTTCCTCAGGTGTCAGAAAATCAGTTTTAGTTCAGTAAATCATAGCGTAGTTGTGTGCTGACGCAAATGTCAAAAAAGCCGCACGCACGTTTTGTACCTGAAAATACCGCAAGTGCCTAAAAAGTGACATAAACTAGCCAACTTTCATTCCGTTTTAATTTTTCTATCAATTTCCTCTTTTCTACAATTTTTACATTAATTACCGCTTCCTCGTATTTTTTTGTGAAATATTATTGTCAAGAACAGTTAAAAGATTATCTAGTCTTTTAAATTTTTTATCGTCCTGTTTTGTATTTGTCCTTTTGAAAGATATTCTTAAAATGTCTATTCCTTTTCAATGAAAAGTTTTCATAGCACTTTTTCATTCACAATTTGTCATTTTTACATACCACGACGAACAAACGCTTGGATGAAATGTCTTTGTTCAGCAATTTTTTAAAAAGAACGATATGTATCACAAAATTACAAGATTACGTAGTGTGTTCTTAATAGCGTTATTTTTTGTTGAACACAATCTTTATGTTCATATTTATTCGTTTGTATTTCTCTATCTTCTTGCTAATTATTAATTTTCCTACCTTTTAACCTCTCACATTAATGGTTGGAAGCTATCATTTAATAGTTTGACAATACGCAATTTTATTATAACAATAATTTCATTATAGCATTTTTATTGAACATTATTTTCTTTATTGTGGCTATTTGTTCATATATGTAAGTACACATTTAAATGGCATTATATAATTAACTGTAGTACAACATATAGCTATACCTATGAATAATTGTGTTAAAAAGCACACTGTCCACACTCGATATTATCTTTGTAAATTTTAGCATGCACCACATTCTCAGTCCTGCATTCTAGTTATTATTATGTTACTATTATTATTATTTCGTTAAAAAAATATTTTGGTTTATGGCTGTCTAATTCGAAATATTTTTTACTACCAGACTAGTTTCATTTCTCGACAAAAAAGTAGTTTACATAATCTTCAAAGCATATTATTTCTTAATATTTCTGTTTTTATTACCATTTTATCAACTTTTTCTAAAAGTAGCAGTTTTTTTCATGGCATATAAATGCTGATAAATGCTTGCTCTTTACATCGTCTCAAAGAAACGCGCAGAAAAAGGACGTTATAAAAAGTTTCATTGTTGAATGATATTATACAGCCACAGATAATAGTTTCCAATAATAAATTGTGAATCTAATAATAAGGATGTTCTGGGATTTTCAGCAAAGTGTCATCCAATCCCCATCAGTCATCCAAAGTGCTGCTGGTCAGTTGCAATTACAGAAAGGTAACGTGATCCTGGTGAAGCAAAATCCCAGTGTAATCCAAACTGCTGGAGGTGCCATACAAACGGTGCAAGTATTGGGGAGCCCGCATAGTGACGAATCATTGTCAAACGACGGTATTGATCATCCTGGTAGAGCTTCGGATAAAAGAAGAAGAGAAATCCTGTCACGAAGGCCTTCCTACCGAAAAATATTTAGCGAGCTAAGTGGAGCAGAAATTTCAGGTAACTCAATACTATTTTTCATAATAACGCAGATTTTAACCAAGTACTATGATTGAATGATTCAATATATTATAAATGTTTTTATGCAATTTATAGGGGATAAAGGTGACTCAGCTACAACTTCAGGTTAGTTATATTGTGCCTAGTTTAAATTTACATACGTACTCCCATTTATTATACACGTCATTATAAAACTTATCTTTCATCATGCATTCAATTTCAAAACTAACTATTTCTTTCTTCAGAGTCTAGTCAAGACGCAGACGGTTCTAGTGGGGGGATATTAATCGGAAACACGCAGTACCCTTCAGGTGTAGTCAAAGTCATCCCAGCTAACGCCCTGGGTCTAGGACAGGTCCCGTCAGCGGAGGCATCAAACGTGCCTGCCGCTGCGCTTCAAACAATAACCATGACTAACGCAGGTACTGCAGGTGGAACAATAGTGCAGTATGCCCAGTCCCAAGACGGTCAGCAATTTTTTGTTCCAGGTAACTGCAAACTCATTGCCCTCGATTCCAATAAAAAAAAGTTTGCATTAGAGCATTAAACACTAGTAGTATCGTAGTAGCAGTACTAGTATAGTATTAGTAGATCCATATTATGTAGAAGAAGCCTTGCACTGACTGGGTCCTCAAAGAAGTAGTGCCGATCTGATTGGGTTAAAACAGTGTTCATTGCGGTGGACTGACCTGTGGGTGACCTAATCATATCCATTACTTTTTTTGAAATAATATTTATTAACAGTCGGAAGCGAGCTTCAGGCATATACCATTCGTCCCGTATCCTCATCTTCAAGCAGTTCATCTGTTGTAGTTGCAGGACTATCCGGAGGCCAACATGGGGGCGATGAAGCGAATAAAAAACGAGAAATCAGACTCTTAAAAAATCGGGAAGCCGCCAGGGAATGTCGCAGAAAGAAGAAGGAGTACATCAAATGCCTTGAGAACCGAGTCGCTGTGTTAGAAAACCAAAACAAAGCTCTGATAGACGAACTCAAATCCCTTAAAGAGCTGTACTGCCAGCAGAAAACGGAGTAGTAGTGGATAAATCTTTATATTATCTCTAGCTAAACAATGTATTTAGCAGTGCAGTGATAACTTCCGTGTGTAACATTTTTACAAACGGTTAAAACTAGTGTACGAATATATTTATATCATGTACATAAAACTGTAACTTCATATATAAACTACAAATTGCTATTATTACGTAAAATACAATATTATTGCAACCGAAAACTTACTATCTACTATTCAAGGATATACAAAAATAAATATAAATAAATATATTGTTAATGTTAATTAATATGCATAAGAGAGTAAAACCTGTCAACAAGGAGTGAATGCTTAAAACAATAATGATCCCCTCCCGATGATGTATTAGAATATTATGGCGGAATAGAATTTTCGAAATATTTTTGTTTTCACTATAATTGGAGCTATTTTATTGTTTTCTATTTTCGAACGTACTTTCAAGTTGTCACTGGGAGTGTTATTGTTGAAGAAATTTATATATCGCAAATGTCTTCTGTAATTAACTCATTTATGATGTGACATTTAATTAATTATCTCAATAAAGTGCTTCATTAAATATTTTGAATGATTTACACGAAACGAAACTCAAAAAATCCTGTCAATATATTTTTTTATCATTCAAATTGGAATCATAATTTTGTAGTATGAACTGGTAGTAACAGGTAAGTGCAAGCACCTATCCTATCAAATAGGTAAATACTTTTTATGCTCGAAATGGCAACTCACACGTATAATAAACGCATAAAGGTAAAATAAATGGGAGATATGTGCAGCGCAGAGGTAACTTAAATACAGAATATTAAACTGTATCCACACACACCACACATTTATACGACAGTTTTCATACAAAGCCTTTTTTAAATTGTCAAAAAGCATTTTTTGCGTTTAAGCATTTTTAAAAATTATTTAAAAGAAATCCTATGATGTTAGAAAGATTTGTTTGATCAAAGATGAGCATTTATCACCTCACTGATGAGAGCATCTTCAGTAGAATAGGCTGCAAGTCAGATTTAATAGGTAAAATAAATGGGAGATACATATCAGCACTAATCAGCAGAGGTAACGTGAATACAGAATATTAAACTGAATCCGCACCACACATTTATACGACAGTTTTCAAAAGGCTTTAAATTGTCAAAAAGCATTTTTTGCGTTTAAGCGTTTTTAAAAAAATATTTAAAAGAAATCCTTTGATGTTGGAAAATCGTTTTTTGATTTTTACAAGATGAGCATTTATCACCTCACTGAGAGCAATGAGAGCATCTTCAGTAGATACAATAGGCTGCAAGTCAGATTTTAAAAAGGAACGCATATTGTTGAGACCTTGCCATTGCAAAAGGTGAAGTTTCGATTGTATCAAAGTTAAAACAAGTAATAGTTAGACGTCATTTAATTTCTTACACAAAACATTAGATTGTTCTGCATTGCAAATTGCAATGGATGAATTGTGGATACGTATTTCGTATACAGAATTAATTGAGGATTGCGTGTTACGCTTACGCATCATTGAACTTTGTTCTTTTTTCTATTACTTTTATTTATTGCTCAGTGTGGAACAATCTGGGATATTTTTTGGAAATATTTCCAAGTAGAAATAGTACTTTATACATACAATTATATTAAACCTATGTATATTTTTGACAAATGATAGTTAGACTTCATTTAATTTCTTACACAAAACATTAGATTCAAATGCAATGCATTGTGGATGAATTGTGGATACGTATTACGTATACAGAATTAATTGAGGATTGCGCGTTAAGGAATCTTTGAACTTTGTTTGTTTCAATTATTTTTATTTATTGCTCAGTGTGGAACAATCTGGGATATTTTTTGGAAATATTTCCAAGTAGAAATAGTACTTTATACATACAATTATATTAAACCTATGTATATTTTTGGTTCCAAGATACATCTATGCTGTACAAATTAAAAAGTAGAAATTGTATAAATGAAAATTAACAACATTTTGAAATGGCGACAGTCTAAATTAAGACGGCTAAACGAATTTTAAATAAACAGATTATGTAATTAAACTACAGTTAGAGAGTTTAAATAACGTTCTTTTTGTATTGTTCCACCCACTGAGTTATCTTTTCAATATTTGATTCCATATCTGCAGATGTATTAGATGGAAGTTCGAACACTATTTCTGGAGAATACGCTTCTCTGGCTTCATCTAAAACCGTTTGGAATATTTCACATTGTACATTGTCCTCCAGTTTCTTTCCTGAATAACCTCTGTGATAAAAATTAGAGAAATAAAATAGGTGTCAAACTTTTGAACACTTACTTACTCCAAAACTTATAGAAACATTGTATTGCTAAGAATAATTACCTTCCAACTAGACGATCATATAAAATAGTGTTATCCGTACGTAAAACAAAGATAATATCGAACCATCTTTGAGGGAAAAAGTCACATCCGTGATAATCTGCAATTTTCCCACCTTCCTCCATACGATCCTCTATTTCATCAAGAATCTGTTAAAAATACAACAAACTCTATACAAAACTACGAAAGGTAAGTTGTGCCATTTACAAAATAATATAGTGGTTGGATGCGACATGTAGTTAGCAGTTTAAAATTTTGCTAAACCATTACACACAAACAAAGACAAATTGGTAGGACTGTCGGTCGCAGAATGGGCAGCAGCAATTCTTCCGCACTTTCTGCGGACGAAGAGGACGAATTAACTCATAACTGATGTTTTGCGGTAGTCAGTTTCCACACTTAACTTTCCAAGGATTTAACCTAACCGAACCTGATGAATTTGATAGGTTCGGTTAGGTTAATATTTTTGAAATTTGACTGCACTTTCTGCGGAAGAATTGCTGCTGCCCATTCTGCGACAGTCCTACCTCGGGGGATTATGACAAGCAAAAGACTCACAAGAAAGTTCATACTATAGTACAACTTGAAATGAAATATCTGCCGAGATACTTTTGTGAAATTTAATATACTTTATGCCGATTATGCCCCAGTTTTTACTGTTTAACTTGTTATGATTCTGCACTGTTGATGATTCATGATTAAAAATGCAAATCATTAAAAACATAAAGATTGAAGGATTGAAGTCACAAAAAACGAATTTGGTTCAAGACATTAATACAATTTAATTAATTTTTTTAATAGAGCACTATAAAGCTAGCCGTTGCATTTCATAACATGACGTTTCAATTTTTTTAACACTAATTGCAAGTGAGTGGAAAAATTATTATTAGAAAGCTAATATAATATGTAATGCTTGTAGTTGTAATATTCTAAATTAGCCTTACTGTTTGTAACAATAATTACTTAACTGTTTTAAAAATGCTTAACAAAACTGATAAAGTAATGGAATTACACTTAATCAAATAATAATCATTAGTTTTAGTCACTAAAATTTTAAAAGAAGAAAAACAATATTATAAACTTATGTAAAATATTTACTATAATATCCTTGCATTTCCTTTGTCCAATCATCCAGTTCTAAAATTTCAAAGTCCNATTTCCTTTGTCCAATCATCCAGTTCTAAAATTTCAAAGTCCATCAGAGGGTGATGGTTGGTTCCTAAATTATTTAAAATTTTATCAACTCTGTGGGTTAAAAAACGGATTCGGGTATTTCCGAGCCTTTTCTTCCATTTCTCAAACCAAATTGTTTCGAAATAAATTGTTTCTGCCATTTCTTGGCACAAGGTAAATAAATGTTCACGTTTTTTCGTAAAATCGTTCTGAATCTGCTTTACAGATCCAATTATCTCCTGCAAATCTTTAGAAAACTTTTCAATCTCTAGTTTTGTTAAATTTACCGGGGTCCAGCGGTACTCTTCCTTATTCTGGAGTGCCCTTACAAACTCTCCATTTTCCTTGCATGCGTGGATGGACTGGAAGTATATATTACCCTCCTTTCCCATTGTCCATTGCATTTGCATCTTCATGTACGTATAATAAAGGGCTCTTGTAATTTCGAGAGTTCCTACAGGCAATATATGATTGCAAACATTTTTCTGGTAAATGATAGTTCTAGTTGTGGGGTAAATTGCGGTACTGGTAATCTCCCTATGGTTGAATGTTTCGACATCTTGCTCCATCAACTTGACACTCCATTTACCAAAAATGACATCAGATCTATACACACTGAAAGGGCTTAGATCTGTTACGTTGTTTCCACGTAAAATCCGCAGTTCAAGTACCGGAGGACTCCAAGAACAGTCACACTCATTGACGTCTACGTTATCTGGAACTGGCGGAGCTCCAATGTGATCGTACACAGTCACAATATGTCCCACCTCTTTCTCTAAAATTGGCTTCCAGTGTGGTGTTTCACAATACGCGAGCACTTCTAATGGTGCATCATCCATCTCCCTTGGTAGTTTTTCTCGTAGTTCCAGCAAAAGACTCCGGAATAAATATATGCGAGCCTTTTGTACATTTAACTTATTGCCACTGTTTCCTTTGATTGTTTCATAGTGTTCTTTTATGAGGTTTCGCATTGAATTGTCTGCGGATGTATATAAATTGCCAGTACACGCTATCATCTTCATGTACTTTCCGGATTTGCTTTGATAAAAAGCCAAGTCTACATTTCCGGAACTCTCGGAAAGGATGAGAAAGTTATTTAAAGTTCCTGGCTCCAAGTTTTTTGAAAGTAAATGACAGTAGGCGACTGTGGATATGGTATTCAGGACTGAAGCCTGCAGAAATCCAGCGATTTTCCCAGCATCTATTAGCCGCTGTCGATGTAAACTTCCGTACCACATTGGTACACAAAATACAATATTTTTGATCGTTTTTTTGTTGTCCAATGACATTTTATTTTCGGCCCTTGATTTTAAATCAGCGAAAAACAAGCCTGCTAGAAGCTCAGTGGATTCGTAAATTGTATCATTTACAACAAAGAGTCGTGAGGCCTTGCTGCTAAAATTTTTCAGCAAAAGTTTTCCTATATCCCACTTGCAAAATGTCTGTTTAAAAATA
>JAANSP010004445.1:0-10194 GCA_036850745.1 Homidia socia
ATGAAGCCGTTCACCTGTTGTTGTGTAAAAACAATAATGAAATAGACATTGAGAACTTAAATGTGAGTAAATCGGAGAAATTGCTCGTGAGTCTTTTTTTACCTGCGTAGACGTTACCCTGTTATGGTTCCCTGTCTACTACAACTATTATGCGCATTATTATTTTTTAAAGACAATTTACTAAACCTTAAAGAATCCCACTGTCCTGTCATTATGCAGAATTATACAAAAAAAAAATTACAGCAAACACCAGACTAGTATAAAAACAGCCTAGCAAAGTCAGAAAAAAATATAATGCATGTCCACAAAAGAGGAAGCAAAAGTGAGCAGGAACGTGCATTCGAAAAATTTTCTCAAGACGTTCGTTCACATGAATATAAAATGTAATAATGATCATCATATACCTACATACTAATATTCAATTCTTGAAACGAAAAAAAATCCTCTCAACTCGTTTAAAAAATAGTAAGTGCCTATTTATGCGTTCATAAAGTTGTGGGAGTGGAGTGGAATATTATACACTTGTCATGTGTATTAACCATATAGCAGAGCGACGTATGTAGGTATTCCAACATGACATTGCTGTCATTATTTTTTATAAGAATTTTATATGCATTATCCATCCAACCGTATTACTATTCTTTTCCATTGCCACCACCATCAACGTACACCACCACCGTTCCCGTGTGCACCAGCATCAGCAGCAATAACACCGTCATCATCATCACTGTCTTTTAAGTATCCATTTATCCATCCTCACATTTCAGAAAGAAGAACATTTGCCACGTAAATGAACCCTTTGGGCAACTCCTCCTCCTCCTACAATATGAAGAAAAAAGTTGATGACGATGATGATGATACTGTGTGTGTTCATATATATTTATATAATAATCATGTGAAGTTTTAACTATTTTTTACTAGCAACTCCACGTAATAATAATAACTGTTGCTTGCTCCTGAAACTTTTTTTTGATGGTGGTGCTTGCTGTTGTTGTTACTGCTCTGCGTGTTTTCTCAAAGTGAAATGCAATGCATGATTTTTTTTCTTCTCTCTTCATGGAATGGAACGGGATGATACGCTTATGATATGGTTGTGTTGTCTTGTTTATTTGTTTGTGTACGTAAGCAATGCTTCTTCTTTTTCTGTTTCTTGTTCTCAAAGTACAAATACAAAACCACTCACTCAATAAAACAAGGTATGTATATGCATATGATTTGATGATGCACGTTTTCTTATGTAACTACTTTGGTACAATTGAGAAGGGCGTGTGAAGAAAATCCGGATTTGAGAGGAAGACGGAAATTAGTTTGTTACTTTTTAAGAGCAATTTTTCTTTCATATAGAAAAAGCGTTTGTTGAGCTGATGATGCAGTGCAAAGAGACGAGTGCGAGTACGTGCATAATAAGTAGAGAAAAATTTTGTATGTAGTTTTCGTTTGTCGTGTAAACTGACAGGAGTTGTTTCTCTGCTTGCTACGCTACGGGCCGGAAGTTGCAGGTGGAGGACCCTGATATTTATTCCTGTTCTTCTTCTGTTATACTACTGTTTTATTATTATTATTTTTCTTGATGATGTGATGACTCTCGTTTTTTTTGCAGTTCAAAAAGTTAGAAATAGAAGTTCACAGAAATCAGAGAGAAGCTTGGCTTAATAAGAATAGGTATTATTATTATGCTTGAAGCTGCTCCATTCTAAAACATTTTCCGTGTACCTCTGCCTTCTAGTTGCTTTTTAGCCGTGTGGTTGTGTTGCACCAAAGAAAATGGTGTGATAGATAAACAGATACAAACAAGTGTTTGCATCTTTTTATTGGTGTGCATTACATTTTTCGTAAAAAATATAATACATTTGTGAGCATCTTTTTTAAACTAGCTGAAAAGTAAGTGCAACAGGAAGCTAAAAGTACATACAAGCTAAATTATTTTTACCTAGATCGTTTACATGCAAGAGTACAAGAGTAAATGGCCCATTACGCAGACATTCTCTCAGCAAACTCATAAAGGTAAAAGAAAACAAAATAAATGAAGAAACAGTTTTTTAACTGTCTTTGTTGGTTGTGGTGTGATTAGTTGTTGGTTGCTGCTGTAGCAGTGGGAAGACAAGATATCATATACGTTTTGCCATGTAGTTGTTCACAGCCATTCAAACAGAGTACTTTAGTAGAATACACAGCTAATTCGATAGTTGTTCTTTAACTGATTGTTTGCAAGTGATGGTGTGTTTATTTATGGAAAAAATAATTTTTGTGATTATCGACGTTTGTTGATAAAAAACGTGTCGATAATGTGAGTGTATCATTATGGGGCTTTTATTCATGGCATTGTCCTCCCACCGTTGTCGTCGTTTTCGTTGTGCTCTACTTGCTCCTTTTTCCTCCCTTCTGTTTTGCGGTGTGGTGGTGATGAATGAATGATGATGGAGGCTTGAAAGTGAAGAAGACGAATGAATAGAATATAAAAGTGCTGTTTATTTTCTTCTTTGTAATAAAACGAACGTACCAAGAAAATATTTTCCTTTTTGCCGTGTGGTGGAGGAGAGATGTTTGTGGCTGTTGTTGTTGTGCTTTTGTTAATTTATTGTCAACACATGAACACAAACACAGTAAACATTAATGGTCGTTCCTTTTTACTGTAATGCTGCTTGGTTATTTGATCGATTTTACGTAGTAAAGAAAAATGGGGGATACGAACAGAGAAAGAAAGAAGATTGAAGAAAAAAGAGAAGAAAATAATGGGGTTTTAATGAGAAGTCTATAAATAATCTGATGAGAACAAAAAGAGAGGAATTGGTAGTTTATATGTTTAAACAAATTGTTTTCAATTAAAGTGCATTTATTTCCTTTTTTCTTACTGTGCCTTTGTTCGGATACGCCTTATATAGTAAAGTGCCTATCAAGCCGGAAAATTCACGTCCGCTTTTTACAACTTGTGAATATGGTTGATACAAACGAGAGGAGGATGATGATCATGTCTACTTTTTTATGCAAATAATGTGTGATACTTGCTTTTGCTTACCTTTTACTACAAATTTTTAACTGCATTATAGCGTGTATTACAACTGCAATAAACGCTCTGCCATGATAATAATATTTCTCTTTTGAAGTAATCAGTGCAGTGTAGTGAATGGATTAGTAGAATCGTAAAGATTACAAGCTTTACCTGCCTTCATTTGTAAGCTGGTTGTTCGCAGTGCTACATGAAAAAGAGTCAAGTTCCACTTTTTTTCTTGAGAGACAATCTTTGATTTAGTATAGATTGTGTCCAAATATGGGAATCGACTTTATTGAAAGGCGAAGTCGGAGAAGCAGTGGCGGTGGTGGAGGTGGTGATATTAGATTAAGTAATAATGGTGTGATGGCGTCCTCCTCCCCCTCAGACAGGATAATTAACGGTGATCACCGTCACCCGCAGCAGCATCAGTTTCTAACTCATCATCTTCATCATCAGCATAATAATCATATTAGTCATATTAACAATAATAGTTATCAAAATCACAATACGACGAGTAAGGTTTCGATGCGGGAATGCTCTCCGAAGGAGAACGGGTATTATAATCAAAGTGGAACAACAGTAGCGGTGTCAACAAGGACACGCGTTACAAGTCCTTCTCCCCCGTCCACAGTAAACCACCACACTAGAAGTTTTCTAAGTTACACATCCTCGCCTACTTTGAATGGGGTTAGCTCTAGAAATAGTAATCATCATCAGCAAAATCATCATAATGCTTCAACATCATCATCATCAGCAAAAATTCCTGCTGTATCTTCATCGGCAGGTTCTTCAAGTATTCCTTCCTCGGCTGCGACTACTACTTCTAATAATAACAATGCTACCACAACAAATACAAGTACCACTTCTCCTGCAAAACCAAGTCGAACTTTGTCAGTGAGAAACTTTTCCAACTTTGTTAAAAGACTGCCTTCCTTGTCACTCAGTCCGAGTGTGAGAATAGCAAGTAGTTTGGGTTTTAGCAGTGCAAATAGTCATAATAACAGCAGTAATAGCAATACATCCAGTAGTAATGGGAATAATAATAATACATCTTCCTCATCATCATCATCCGGACCACAAAGTTTGACTTGTGGGGGAAGCACAGCTACTTTGAAAAGACCAACTACCGTCTCATTTCAAAAGAAAAAGGCACGACCTTTCAGCTATGCGGAACCTGGAAGTTTGAGTAATGGGCATAATATTAATAATAATGTTAACCAGCAAAATTACCTTCAGCAACATCACAATCATAATGGAAACAGTAGTAGCATGATGAAGCATGGAAGCAGTAATGGCGAAAGTCATTTGAACCCATCGCCGATATCAAGTCTCATTCNATAATAATGTTAACCAGCAAAATTACCTTCAGCAACATCACAATCATAATGGAAACAGTAGTAGCATGATGAAGCATGGAAGCAGTAATGGCGAAAGTCATTTGAACCCATCGCCGATATCAAGTCTCATTCCAAAAGGTAGACTGGAGAACGTGGGAAATGATGGACCCACTTACAACGGGCATAATGTTGCTGATCTCGAGGCAAGACTGGTACGTCTACGAGTACAACAACGAGAGAGAAGAAAGAGTTTGGATTTTGCCATATCTTGTGTGGAGCCCGATCCCACTTGCTTTAGTGTGGAGGAACAGGTGTGAAAATGAAAATGATTAGAATACTTTTATCTCTAGAGAGAATCGTGGTTGAGGCGGTTATTGGTTGTATGACATTTTTTCTTCCTTTTCTCCGTTCTATAAGTCATTTATCTCTAGAGAGAATCGTGGTTGGGGCGGTTATTGGTTGTATGACATTTTTTCTTCCTTTTCTCCCTTCTATAAGTCGTTTTGAATTACACGCATTTTATGTTTCATAATCCGATTACGAGTGACTTTTGTAGGCAGAGTTTATGAAATATTACAGAGATGATAAACCAAGGTATATAATATATTAATATTATCTTCACTGTTATATATGCCACGATACATTTTAGTTGCTCATAAAGCCTGTGTGTGACTGGAAATTTCTCACTTCTTTTACAAAGTTTACTTTGGAAAGGTTTTGTTGGCATTACTGTATATGGATAGTTAGGTAGATATAACCTTTTTCTGTTTAAAAGGCACAACACTGCAGTCATTAGTACGGTGCATTCTTCGTCATCATTAACCTTTTAAAATGATCACGTCATAGTATTTCCTATCAAAATGTACTCACATTTAAAAAGACTTTTTTTTGGTTTATCACGTCACCATATACCTCGTGTCGTCATCATATTATTATTTTTTCTCCGTTAAAAGTTGCATGGATGAAATCACTTGAATGATGTGCTATGAATCATCATGATGGAAGATTTCTTGGTACTTTAGTTAAGGTCGCCTTCTACCTCGATGACTTAAATGTTGCATGTTGTTGTAAGAGGTGCACAAAAGTACAACGTTCAAAGTTATTGTGTTGTTGTGTAAAATAAAGAGCCTTGGGAAATCACATTTAATCGGCTGTCACGACTTGACTCAGGAGAGAGCATAAGAGCAAAGCCTTAAAATATTTAAGTAAATGATAAAGAATTTGTTAGCGTTGTATTCAAGTATATAAATGTGTACAGCATATACCTAAAGCACTCTCTATCTCGTAATAATACTTCTTATAAATATACTCAGCTCCATGCCTTTTAGATTTGTTTTTTTTGTGTCTACTGCAACCTTCCATTGTTTACTCTGAGACGAGGATATACTGGTGGTTTGAGGGATGATAATACACTTACAATTCACTTGAGCACATACTGTACATTTTTCTTATATTGAAATGGTCATACAAGGATGGGTTTTTGAGATATTGACTTTTAAAAATACGGTGGTGGTATTATATGGCGTTCCGTGCTTATGGAATTAGTCATGGTTTTGGTGGATTTTCTTGTCGTGAGTTTAAGCAGTTCCACTAGAAGAGTAAAAAGCCATCATAATGCATCACTACCACCACCACCACCTCAAGACAACAACAACGAGAGCCGAGAGAGACAGAAGAATAGGTAGATGTTATGATATGAGCCAGGGCATTGCGTCAATGTCATGCTCTCCATCACCAAACTATCCTGAAACACAAAGTACCTGTTGTCCAAAGTAATAAAACGTTCGGAACAAAGTATTCCATATAATACCAAATAGGTGGATTTGTAGCTGCCGTTCTTCATCATCTCTAAAAAGATGGAAATGATGAATAATGAATTACACATGTGCCGTTTCGTTGTGTACTACAGAGACTGTATGTGCCAAGGAAAAAAACATCCTTGAGCTTCTATACTCACAGTGAACATTTTTCTTGTATCAAAAGTGGTTGCAAGGATAAGGGTAAAAGATTATGTCTGGTATGCTATTTTTCCACATACTTTTCTTATAAACCGTTCAACCCTCCGCTATTTACTTTCATAGAATATTCCCACGTGTAAAAATTCCTATGTAACGTATTATGCAATCAGAAATTCCTTCAGTTCAGAAAGAGAAGTAAAATTATTAAATCACAATATAACAGACAACATGAAACAGTGTCATAAATTGGTTAAAGTTAAGCGGATAGGCATACAACAAATTTTTTTCCTCTCCTTTTTATGGAAAATAACTTTAAAATTTAAAATACAGGTTCAAAGTCCTCGTTTCACTTTTTTCCAAGAACGGGAAACTTTTTCCTGCTAAAATTAATGTTGAAATTTACGAGTATACCGTAAATCTTTCTGCTATGAACTGATTACTGAATTTTTCCTGCTAAAATTAATGTTGAAATTTACGAGTATACCGTAAATCTTTCTTCTATGAACTGATTACTGATGTTTGAAATAAAAAAATGTATGGTTTTGTTTGGATATGAAATTTTCTTGGCATTCTCTTTGTGCCCCGTTTCATGTGCTACAACGACAGGATAACTTGAGAGAATGTCGAGTTGATTTATTTCTCTGTCGACATCGGTATCTTTTTTTATTTTACTGTTTGAAATAGAACATTTTTTTGGTTTATTAGACGGCTTTCTATACACAAGAGATGACATCATACATTTTATGAAGTCAACACGAATCACTCATGAGAACATGATGATTCGTGCGGTACTGCGATGTCATAAATATCTGCCATAGCTGTGTGTTCAGTTGCTTTTTTCTGTTCAGTAATTCGTCATTAGTCATTATTTTCAACCTTCTAGAGCTGGAGCAAGAAAAGCAGATCATCAAACATCAAAGCGATTTGTTTACGTTATGAAAATGTCGCCATTGAAAATGATGACTTGTTGATGACCATGCTATTACAAGATCCATGAATCGACTCTATTTTTTAAATTAAAGTTGTTGAAAAATAATGTGATTATGTCATCTTCAAGTTAAATTGATATCATAAAGATAACAAAATGACTGAATACACACAGCCAGCAACATCATCAATCACCATCATCATTTTTTATGATGGTCAATATCAAAGGATATATAGTAGTTGAGTGTAATACTGTAATCTCAATATTAATACGACTTTTTACATAAAAGGAAACACACTTGAAGAAAAGTGATGCTTAATGTATTTTATCTTCTTGGTAAATTGTGGATTCAATAAAACTTTTGTTAAGTCATTTATATCTAATATGGTGTTTTTAAAACGTTTTGTGTTATTTTTTTCTTATAGCCGGCTGGCCAAGATGTGTTGGGGATTTACATTAAATCTGTCGTCAAAAATGGATCTGCTGATGCGGTAAGTATTTTATGTTTTTTGAAGAATAGCTTAATGTTAGTAATAATTATATCACACTTGTAAAAGTAAATGCATGAGCTACTAGTTTTGCAGAAACAGAGTGTAAATCTAAAAGTGGAAAGATGTCATTAGCCAATAGAGTTAGATAGTTTGTTTTAAAAAAATATGAACTTCTTGTCAGCTTGAATATTTTTGGTTCAATGATCTTTTGTGAGTGCAAACGTAAAACAAACTAAATACGTGATAGTACAGGTTACCATTGATCAGTTGGTAGCAGGATCATGATTTTCTTCCATATTTTAGTTTTATTGACACATGGCATATTGTACCATGATTGTACCTACCTTATAAGATTAGTTTGTTTTTAAAAAATACACACTTCTTGTCAGCTTGAATATTTTTGGTTCAATGATCTTTTGTGAGCGCAAACGTATAACAAACTAAATACGTGATAGTACAGGTTACCATTGATCAGTTGGTAGCAGGATCATGATTTTCTTCCATATTTTAGTTTTATTGACACATCGCATATTGTACCATGAATGTACCTACCTTATCACTTTATTTTGTTGACTATTATTTGCCCATACATCAGTGACAAACAGGAAGTTACGAAAAACGTTGACATTTACTCCTGAGTCGAAAAAAAATATAACTAAGCGGATTGATTTTAATTGTCAAGAAAGTAAAAGTCATGCAAAGCAGAATTATTGATATTGAGTTATTTTTTATATTGCCCTGTAACAATAAATTTAATGTTGTGTGTTATGTAAAATACATATGTATACGTATACCTTTTTGTGTTAATATACTTTAGTAGCGCAGATGCAGATTACTCCTTGATTACAATCGAACAACGGTTGTGATTATACATGTACTTGTTTTTGTTCGCAAATGAAATGGGTTAGTTGGTTTCCTTTGTCATTTACGGTCTGCAAAGAAAGAATGATAAAAGAGTCATGCGTCGTATGGAGTCACAACCAATATTATAGAGGCAAATTCTATACGAAGCCATTTTGCCAACTTAAGTACACAGGACTTTGTGCCATTAGTCATCATTAATTACATTTTTGTACGTTTGATTGTGTGCATGTTTAGTATCATACAAGCGTCAGATTATGTAATGAAGCAATTTTATTTAATCATATAAATAAGGACACACTAAAAATCCTGCTGCCTGTGTGCAGTAGCAGTTGTAACGGGGATGATGGTAATAATAATAACACAAGCGTAAATTCCCCTGTTGAAATACTGCACAATTTTGAAAGTCAGCTTGCTCATTTTTTCATAGCTAATTTGTGTAAACGCTACAACAGAAGCAAACAGAGGAGACTTGCACTACGACAGAGTAGAGCTGTAATCCTGTTGTGTATACCTAATTGCAATTAAAAGACCAAGGTTTTCTTTCATTGAAAGAGCTCATCATGAAACGGTCGAAAAACAAAAGAGTAGAGTAGGACTTAAAAAGTCATTAATTAAAAAATATGAAATTGCTTATTTCTGATGAAATGAATTTTTTTACATGTCAGTTTACGTTTTAACCAAAGTTTTGTTGTACCAGTTGGGCACATTAAAATTAAAGAAAAATAACGTCGTTGCACAAACATTGTATGCGGTTCAAACGAAATAGTGTGAAACGCACACAAGAAAGACCAAGAAAAAAGCTTTTAGTTGTTGCGTTATAATAAAAAAGGGAAATGACGTAATGAAGAAAAGGGTTGCTCATCTCATCTAATAATGAAGACAGAGGAGAATTACGTAGAGTAAACCAAAGTGGTTACAAGTTAAGGCTGAATTTCAAAGCAAAAAAATCCTATCAAGGTTGCTCATCTCATCTAATAATGAAGACAGAGGAGAATTACGTAGAGTAAACCAAAGTGGTTACAAGTTAAAGCTGAATTTCAAAGCAAAAAAATCCTATCACCTTTCTTGCACACGCAGCAGCCACAATGACTTTCGTGTGTGGTGTCAATGTTTTTATGTGTTTCGAATTCGCACACCATGTAGAAATGTTTATATTTTTGTTTGCTTGAATCCGAGAATAATATTTATTGCCAAAAAATAATGATGATAATGATAATTGCATATTTTCTGTGAATGTTGAAGGAATCGAAGAAAAAGTGACAGGAATAATTTTTAATAACAATACAATATACCTACTTGACAGCCTTTATTTTCCCAACGCATTCATTAGCCGTGCTCATGATGAGGACATTTGCGTATTTTCTGCTTGGTCACTTAATTTCATGGGGCTGTCAACAATGTATAGTCTTTTTGTCTGCCGTTGAAAAAAGGAAGGCAGCTTATTTTAATCCGTTGTTATAAGAAGAACACATTTTTTGTTTTTCTTTTGTTGAGCATTGTAATAATAATAGAAAAGTTGGTTGGTTAATGAATTTACTAATAGGTAAGTTAAGGCTTTGACACCGCTAAAATAAGCATGCAGTTTTACTGGCGCAATAATTATAATTAAACATAGTTAGAAAGA
>JAANSP010004446.1:0-10194 GCA_036850745.1 Homidia socia
GACAAGGAAAAAAATGTATGGACCTTTGGACAAAATATAAGGACCGAGTAGGTATATTATCATCCTCATAATCATCTTGAACTGAAAAAGAAGAAAAAAATACTACACGACAGAAGGTTATTATGGATGGACACAACTGTCAGTTTGTCTATTCTGTTGTACTCTACTGGGCTGATTTTCTTGACTCCGAAAAGAGTTTTCTCCATTTTTCCGCTACTTTTGTAAATTTAAACTTTCACAAGGGTTTACCATATTATTATTATGATGATTACTATACAACTTGCAAGTTTTTGCTGCGAGATAAGAAGACCCAGTGCGGTGGTTCGTGTCGTGATGATGATGTACTTTCTCCTATGTTTTTTTCTGACTAGTCGTCTTTATTTTTTCTTGTCTCAATCTTTTTTTTTCATGTGGATTTCTTTTCGTTTTATATTATGCATGCATTCAAGATGACGACGACAAAAAATAAACTTGGAAGAAGAATACATGAAATTTTGTGTTTTGTGGTCTGGTGCTCTGCTGATTTGATATACAGCATATGGTACACATTTTCCACTGACTTGCCTTTCTCCGTTTGATCAAGCGAAATATTGTGTTATTTTTGGAGAATAACAGCCGGATTTGATCCCATGTATCATCATCATCGTCATCATATAAAGGGGTCATTCATATGTCGTAATGTAAACAAAACATTTTTTCGGCAATGAGAGAAAGCGATAAAAATGTACATCTTATCTTTACATGTAGCATTATATCAGCATGATGACATGGCCCATGAACATTTCCACTTTCTTCATCCTTTACATCTGCCTGTCAAGTAAAACTGCGGCTATGCCGTTCCGGCACACAGTGTCTCTCTGAGTGAGTGAGCACTGAGCAGCAGCAGTGATGATAAAATGGGAGAATACGCATATTAAGTAAACAGGGTTAAGAGGGGGTTTCCCCGCTACATAAGTAGCAGAAGTAGTAAAAGTAAAGCAGTGCAAAAAAATGAAGAGTACAAAGAACAACTGTTTTTGAGGCATGGCGAGAATTGGAAAATAAATTCTTTGTCTAAGGCAGCAGCAAGTAGCAACCTCTCATGATATAGATATACATTTGTCATCTATCTATGCCTATAACTCCTCACACAATAAAAATAAATGCACCCAGACACATTATTGAATCAGTTTGGATGTTTGGCCATATAATTGAAATTTAACTACATAAGCAGCAGAAGCAGTAAAAGTAAAGCAGTGCAAAAAAATGAAGAGGACAAAGAACAACTGTTTTTGGGGCATGGCGAGAATTGGAAAATAAATCCTTTGTCTAAGGCAGCAGCAAGTAGCAATCTCTCATGATATAGATATACATCTGTCATCTATCTATGCCTATAACTCCTCACACAATAAAAATAAATGCACCCAGACACATTATTGAATCAGTTTGGATGTTTGGCCATATAATTGAAATTTCTTTGGACAGAAAGTGCCCATGTTGCTACTTTTACTATTACTACCGTTTCCACCGCCGCCACCACCACTATCAAGCCTTTGCTGTCTCTCTTCAAGTTAAAGTTGAGTGAAATGGATACTAGTGGAAAAGATAATGGCTTCTGACTACTGACTGTCGATGGCTCTTCTTTTTGACTAGCACCGCCACCACCACCACTAGAACTTTAACTACCACTACAAAAAATGCCTATTTATACTTCCCTTTTGTAAATGTCGCGTCCCTTTTCTTGTTTATACTGTGTATATTATATATGTGTACAGCATTTTATAGCAGAAAAGTATAAGCAGCAACCAACCAACCAACCATGCTGATGGCGATCATCATCATCATCGTCGTCGTCGTCATTTCATGGATTCAGCCTTCTCAGCCATTGGATTTGCATTTATCCCCAGTGCCAAATTGGAATTTTATGGAAAACTCCAGTCATCATCATGATTCAAGCATTATATTTCTCCTATTGCTCTCTCTTGTGCTAGCTTTCCTCTATTGTTCCATTCATCCATCCGAGAAGGTAGGGAAAGAGAGACAAGTACAATTTTTATGTGAGTGTTCGCTCCACTCTTGTTGAGATTTATGGCGTGAGTTTGTGACTCTCTCTCTCTCTCTCTCCAATAAAAGTAACTGATCATTCAACAAAATGCCAATAAAAAATTGTGTATACATACACGTACAAAACCCATGTAATAAATATTCCAGCTGTCTATATAATATAGCCATATCCACCTACTTGCCATCCCCCTCTAGTGGGTATCGGTGCGTAACATGCCATTCTCATCATCATACTAGTAATTGTTGCATATTCAAGTGGCACACGACGACGACCCATCCCATTTCACTTTTGTGTCTCTTGTTTTCATCATTATCTGCTGAACCCGGTGATACCAATATACTCACTCACACACAACACACCATGCCACCACCGTCCCGTGTCATTTAATGAACATCATTTCCCAGCCACATTGGCAAAACAGGTAGAGAGAGTCTCTCAGAGAGACTCTCGTGATATGAGCTTTACTGCTCTACTCACGACTCAATGAAATTAGCTTGTTAAATAACGACTTTGCTTCCTCCAGCCCATTACCAGCAACACAATTTTCATCAACATCCTCATATACCTCCCACCTTTATCCATGATGATTTTCCTTGCACAAACATCAGCCTGCACACATTACATGGCCAAGAAATTTACGAGTTCATTTCATAACGGATGGATGGAACAGAGCGCGGCAGCCGTGTATTGGTAGTGTATGCTAGCAGCATGTTTGGTGTGAATAAAGATCTGGAACAAGTTGAGACTCGGGCTCAGTCTTGATCTTCCCAGCATCCTGGCCAGAAGAGAGGCAAACAGAGACCAAGGAAATAATTGGTAGTGTATGCTAGCAGCATGTTTGGTGTGAATAAAGATCTGGAACAAGTTGAGACTCGGGCTCAGTCTTGATCTTCCCAGCATCCTGGCCAGAAGAGAGGCAAACAGAGACGAAGGAAATATATATTTTTTTCTCTTTGGCTTCCAAGAAAAAGAAATCTTTTTTCCTTTTCGCTGCTGCAACTGCTGTTCTCCTTCATTTCTTCTGATCTTTGGAAGCGGTTCAAAAAGAGCATCAACAACAGGCAGCATGGCATGATGATGACTATAATAACCACTTGAATATATCACTTTTTCCTACTTTGACTTTTTGTATCGGCGGCGTCGTTGCTGCATTTATTGTGCAAAGTGCTTATAGTAAACTATAATGGCAGCAGCGATGGCACACAATGTTGGTAATATTTAGCGTCGTTTCTTGGCCATAGCCAATGCGAAATACAAGTAGCAAGATTTTTCCCCTTTTGCTCTCATGTGCATTGTGTCATCTCTCTAGAGTGAATAAAAATAAATCAGCAGACAGAGTCAAACGAAACCAAGAGTAAAGAGTGCCGTTGCTTCTGCTTCTGCTACTCTGTTTCAGTTTTCACCACTGGTTTTCTCTTTTTACACCGTTCACTGGACTTGTTTTGTTGCTACACATCTTTCAAAACTCTTACAACCACCGCTTGTTCTTCCATTCTTCTTCTGCTGCTGCTGTTGAAGAAACGCTTAAAAACTTGGCTTTTCCTTTGAGAGATCTACTAGAAAGTAAGCATCTGTCATGTCTAGTGTGGTGGTTTTGTTTAGGTTTGGCTTGTTATATCAGTGTACTTCAGTTTTAGTTGCTGTTGACGCTGCTGTCAGTTGCAGCAGAGAAGAGAAAGGGGAAGAAAGAAAAGAGCCAAAGCCACCAGCATCATCATCATCATCAGCATCAACCACCACAGAAGAAGAAGAGGAATCCTCGTCGTGAAAAAAGAAATTAAATGCAAATTATGCATTTTCTTTGAATGTGGCAACGGTGGTGGATATAAAAGGGACCTACACACATTGTACACATTTTCTGCGGAAAAGCACAGGCTACTAGTATTTTCCCTACTTTTCTCCTCAACTGTTATTTTCCCAGGGCGCCCAAAACAGCATCAGCAGCGTCCTCCTTCTCATCATCATCATCACCACCATCACAATTTTCACAGGCAACAGCAGAGAGTGGTGGTGTGTGGCAAAATGTCCTTCTTGTTCTTCGTTTTCCAACCCACTTTATTCATTCAACAAGGGAATGGGAGTCCTCTGCTGCTAAAATAAGCAGCAGACGAAGAAGAAATACTTCTTAATTGTTATTAATTCCCGGCTCTCTTCTCGGCTGCTGCGTCTTCTTCTTCTTTTAATACTTTTCCTTTCACACCACCAGCAGCAGTAATAGTCGTAGTAGTGGCAGAAAATTTATTAAGATTCTCGTTTTGACTCTGCTGAGAAAAGGAAGAAGAAGAAGAAAGTAATTAAAAAGTTTTTTTCAGTTAAAAACAAAACGCGAGAAAAAAGGATAGAGACCGGACAGAAAAGCTGCAGAGGGGAATAGGTTATATAGAATATTTTTCTCTGGAAGCTTTTATTTTGCTTGGTGGTAGATAAAGTAGATGCATGAGAGTAGATGACTAAAGCAAGTTGGATGAGAGGAGGAGAATAATCATCATCACCATCATCACGATGATTTATTTGGGATTCAGATGAAGATGAAATAGATTATTATGACCTAAGGGACTCCCCTCCTACTCCACACCAATGAATCCCCTGTAGGCTACTAAACTTAAACTGTCATCGCAGTGAGAGCTATAGTTTCAGAAGAAGATAAAATAAAAGCCAACTGCCATTAACAAAACACACACTCACACTTTTCTTAATCATATTCACTTCATTAATACATCATCATCTGAATTAGAGTGGAGAAGAATTGCTGGTTGCTTTCGTTGTGAATGTGGATTTAAGGGCAAAAGCAGCGGAGAAAAGTGCTGAGAGTGGATTGGTTCAAGTGACGCCTTTTGTTATTCCAAGTGACGGCAGGAGGATAATAAAATATAAGCGTGCCCATTATTATCAGCTTTCTCCAGCCAACCCACAAAAAAAAGAAGAAAAGAAAGCTAGCATCAAGCAGGCCACTCAGTCAGCCAGATCCGGAGAGAGAGGGAAAAAATCACATCTCTTCTTCTTCTTTGTGCACTTGCTCCTCTGGTCCTCTCCAACTGTCAGATTAAGTGGGGACACTAGTACATACTCTTCCACTCACTCTCACCACTACTACTACTCCACTTGTGATGATGTCAGCAATCATATTAGCTTTATTCAGCAGCAGCATCAGCTTTGCCACCAAGAAGAAGACAGATAAACCTTTTGAGAGCGCCACTTGTTCTCCTCTCCGCTGTTGTAGGACAACAACAACCGGGTTAGAAGAGGAAGAGAAGCAAAGATAGGAGGAAACTTAATTTATTATGCCATGTGTCGTCATTGTGAACTCGTTCCATTTCTTCTTGCTCTTTCTCCAATTATAATTGTATGAATCAAGAGAGAGTTTGTGTGTAGGTGTTTGTTTTGACTGCTGCATCACACCTAAAAAACTAAAAGTAATCTAATTTACTCTTTGTATGGCGAAGGAACAATGAAAAATTAAGAAAATAGTACCAAGCCTACTTGTAGCAAACTAGGTAGTGACGTGATGGAATGCAAATTTAGGTTGCAATTAAAATGCACAAGTTAATATACTCATTACCATGTAGAAACTTGGAAAGTTGAAGTGGTGAATAAACTGAGGGTCAGCAACAAGAACAAGTAAACACTTGAATCTCTTTTACAATTCTCGCATGTTCAAGTAAACAAGGGTCAGCAACAAGAACAAGTAAACACTTGAATCGCTTTTCCAATTCTCGCATGTTCAAGTAAACAGAAGTGGCAAGGAGAAAAGAGGAAAGATGGCAAACCGCGCTGTCCCCGTTCACCTTCTCTTTCTTGTGACACTTTTTGGCCTAATTTTTCAGGGTAAGTGCGAAAAAAGCAAAAAAAAAGATTTGTATGTGTAAGAATATTTGTCACTTAATTGCTAATTTATCACTAGTAAAAGATTTTTCCAGGTTGTTTATACTTTTTTTTAAATAGCATGTGACACTATCAAACGCACACTAATAACAACACAAGTATGTGTACTTTGGTGCACGGGAAAAGGATTTTGAAAGAGAGAAGGCAAGAATGGGAAAAGTAAATATTTGTGTGCGAACATGACCGGGTCTCTCTCTATATATTCTACTTTGTATACAAGCATACTTTTTTCCCTCTTGGTGGTGGTGGTGGTCGGTTGGTGTGTGTAAAATGTGGCCATGTATTTCTTTCCTTGTGACTTCACGTCTTTTGGGAGTCACGCCAAAAGTGATAAAGGGACCTCGGCGAGACACACAAGGGAAAACGGAAATAATACCGTGTCGTTGCCCGTACGTAACTCTTTCTCCCCAACTTGTTCTTTTTCCTTTTGCTGCGAATGTGTCTCTCTCCTGAACTATGGAAAAAAGGACGATTTTCACAAGGACAAGAGAAAAGAAGCATCCACACAGAAATGAGATGATGATAATGATGATGACGATAATAGTGATAGCAGCAGTACGCAACATTGTTTTCTTTCTTTTTTGCCCTTCTTTCGTAATAACTGGCATTGTGAGTGAATGAATAAATGAATGCGACTTTTCTACTTTTTGGTACGATAATAATAATAATAATAGTATAAAACGTTTTACCCGTATAAAACGCTTTCTCTCTGACTCTTCTGAAAAGTTGTTCTTGAGAGAAATGAGTGCTCTCACAGGTCTCATTTTCATACCATTTTATAAGGGAATTATTTGCGCTAGTAGACTCACTCACACAAACCTTGTTTAACTTTGCTTGTTGTCCCAGCCATTCATTCCGTCATTCATTTTATTAAAAGGACTCTTTTATTGTTTGCTAAGCTTGTTAATTAGTTTTGAGAAAGGCTTGATTGCACTTGTCAATCAACTGCAGACGGTGATGGTGGCGGTGGTGGTGGGAGCAGCGAAATAGAGTCTAGCAGCAGTACACTGGGATGATACAACCAAAATAAAAATGCTGCAACGCAACAACATCTCTTTGCTTCGCCTCTGCCCTCCACTATCGCCCTTTTCCTAAACACAACAGTTTTGTTACTGTTGTTGACTTATTATTATTAAATGGAATATGCCACCCTTTTGGCTTTTCCCATATTGTCTACTCGCACGGCCTATGTGAAATGAGAAATGACAGGTTCACTGGGCATACATAAACCATCGCCCGTTTCCTAAACACAACAGTTTTGTTGCTGTTGTTGACTTATTATTATTAAATGGAATATGCCACCCTTTTGGCTTTTCCCATACTGTCTACTCGCACGGTCTATGTGAAATGAGAAATGACAGGTTCACTGGGCATACATAATTTTTTTTTCATGGCAGGGGAAAAAAATATGTGCACGCATAAATTTTTAGTAAATATTTCTCGTATAAAAAATAATCTGTAGTTGTAGCGGTAAAAAGAGAAGATGATTTTTTTTCATGGCAGGGGAAAAAATATGTGCACGCATAAATTTTTAGTAAATATTTCTCGTATAAAAAATAATCTGTAGTTGTAGCGGTAAAAAGAGAAGATGAAGGAAGCATATAAGGAAGCAGTCATGCATGACTGTATGCATCATGAGCTCTTGCAGCAGAGTGTGTGACGGAGAGACTCTGGTTTAGTTTGCTGGTTGGGTGGTGAGTGAGTGAGTAGTAGTGAATGGAATGGATGGATAAGGACAAGCAAGTAGGATAAAGATGACTATGATGATTGGAGTAGGAGTAGGTATAAAAGTACACAAGTAAGTATGTAAGTAAACAGGAAGAAAAAAAAACGTCATCATCCTCCCTCATCTTCTTCTTCTTCTCCTCTCATCTTGCTTGGTTAAGCACTCAAGAAGGATCAGGAGGACTTCTTGTTCCTTCTTCTTCTTCTTCACAGAGCTTCTTACAGTCAGTCTTCGTCAGTCCAAAAAAGCTTTTTTTCCTTCCTCTTCTTCCTTTGCTTTTTTGTTAAAAGGAGAGAAGAAGAAATATGGAGATTTATTTTCACAGGCGAGAAAGGAACTTGTTTAGACATCACAGATTTACAGTTGAATAACCGTGTATTGCTGCTTGTTTGGTTTTGGTTGGTTTAATATTACAGAATAGCACAAGATGGGAATATAACGAGAAGTATGCGTATTGTGATTGAATGTAAATTTTGTATGGATATTAAATAGCATCATAGAAGGAGAGAGAAAATGGAAAGATAAGAAGGATGGAGAGAGAGAGAGTGAGTGAAAGGGGTGAATAAGCATTAAAAAGAAGCACAGGCACACGCCTCAGTAAATATTTTAATTGGATTAGATTAATTAACGGGAGGACTGTATAACCTCAATGTTGTCGTCCCATGTTCTGTGTGACTGAGTACACAAAGGCACATGGTGTTGGTGTTAGCGTGTGGTGGCATGTAGAAAATTGGAGAAATTGTATAATATCTATAGTGGCATGGCATACCACACACATGTGTATCCCTTACCACATCCACACACACAAAGTTAATTTTCTTTTCAGAACTGCTTAAGTGCTAACTAACTTAAACAGCGGCAGCAGTGGCAGTAGCGTAGCGTGTAAGTAAATCCATAACTTTCTTCTTCATCTCTCAAAACCAGTTGAAAAGTACAGAGAAACTCTTGGAACAAGACACGAGGACAGTTTTATGAAAACAGCAGTGGGGAACGTTCATATATCACGTGAATCGGTATTGACTTTGTGATGATGGTGGTGTTGATATGATCCGTAAGTACTTTACACGTCGTCGATGAAATATTATGGAAGATTGTCTGCTGTCACCTCATCACACAATACTCTTCATTTTTTTTCTGGTTCTCGTCTCTACACAACATTTTTTTCGTGGTAACACCAGAAAAGGCAATAAATTGTAAAAATGCATTAAAAAGTGTTCACACCATTTTTTCCCGAAACGACTTTAAAGGATAATCTTGAGCATGTTACAGTTACGCCCAAAGAGACCCCAACTGCCATATATCATATTTTGTATGTTCACTTTTTCCTCTATGTCGCTTTTCCCCTTTCTCTTCCTCTTTCTCTCTCCTCCACTACCAACACCACTGCTACTATTACTAGTACGACACGGCGTTGGTTGTAGGTCCATATTTGAAGAAGAAATCGCTGATGGTAGTAAGGGTGGTGGTGGAGATTGCATCGAGATTTTATTATTAACGGGTTACTACCACATCACCGTCACCTCGCCGATTTTCTATTGTATGCCATTTTTTCTTGTCTGGTTGTTGAGAATATTTTTTTTACCTTGAGGCAAACACAGATATATAGGTACGTACACACACAACATGGTTTTTTATGTAAGTCACTCATGCAAGCAGGAAGTACATGGGACATGTCGCGACATACATCTTTTCGTCACTAACCACACTTGAAAGTGTACTTATACACACACCANACATGTCGCGACATACATCTTTTCGTCACTAACCACACTTGAAAGTGTACTTATACACACACCACGACCAAACACATTATCAATTCCTGAGAGAAGAGTTGTGTACTTTTTTTTCGGGGTGATGGAAGAAGAAAAAAAACGTGACTGGATGACATTGAAGCAGATTACGTTGTGGTGATGTGATGGTCGTCCGTAATAGTAATGATGATGATGGTGGTGGTGGTGGTAGTGTTGTTGATGCCGATATTGTCGATAAAAGCAACTTTATAGGAATAAGAAAGTGGCAAGAATTGTGCTGGATTTTTTCTTGTGCACTTTGCTTTATACTTTTTTTCTAAAAAGGCACTTCCATTTTTGCAGTCCATAAAAAGGATATATAGAGAGAGGAAATCGGCTTTACATCAACTTAACTTTGATAATCTATTGAATGTTTGGGTGTAATGTGGTATGGAGGCTGAGGCTAGAATACGCGCGGACATGCATGGCCACCATCAAAATTTTGACAAGAACTCGAGAGAGCAAAAAAATCGGTTTTTCTGTTTTTTTTTCTGTTGGAGGATCAGAAAAAAAGTTAAAAGCAAATCCAAATGATATTGCAGATACAATATTTTTTGTGGGTGACATCCATAAAGTACGTCTTCCTCTCTCTCTTTCTCTCTAGTCTAGTGTAGTTTTTTTCTCATGTATGCTGGCATGAAGCAATGGAATAAGCGTCGTCTCTTTTTTACGGAAGTCAATGTAGCATCCCAGCATGATCATGTTCCGCAAGTGTGAGCATAGTATATCAAGTGAAAAGTGAATTGGTTGAC
>JAANSP010004447.1:0-10191 GCA_036850745.1 Homidia socia
GCATAATAATAAGTGACATTGCGCATTGATAGTAAACAATAATAATGTTTGAAAGTAAAGCCGGCAGTTAATGTTTTATACTTTTGAAATTCCATTTTGATATCCAACATTTCCGAAGATTTAGCTTGAATAAGAAGACGATTTTACTGCGTAAATGCTGACAAGTGACAGCACTACAGCAGTTGAATATTTCAATATTGTATTTAATTTAACTGGTAGATTTTATTAGTAAAAGAAGGTAAAGGTACGTTTGTTCAATAGTTGGTAAACGTAACCACATCAATCATAAAGAAAACTATTATAATTTTGGTAATTTCTGTTTTCTAATAATCTATTTTTTTGTATTTTGCAGTTTTCACTTGTTTTACGAATCAAAAGTTAGGTGCCAGAAAATTGTACACATCCATATCACGCAGCAGTAAGGAAAATGGAGGTCTTAATCTCGACTGATAATAACGTGGAGAGTAAAACTAGTATTAATTTATGGAATCCGATGACGGGTACGAAATTGGGCAGTTTCCGAGGTCCTCCAGCTGCCCCATCCTCACTAGCTTTTATCAGAGATGAAGGTTTTGCAGTTGTCGAAATGGGAAAGCCATTTATTCATTTTTGGCAGTATGGAACGCCAACGCAGACTTCGCGCAGGATATTGTGTTCTGGAAAGCCTGGTCCCATGTGTATTTCTCCGGATGGAAACTTTTTAGCTGTAGCAATCGAGGAGAAAATCAGTATTTGGCAAGCAGCTACAGGAAGAATAGTCACCGTCATTAACTCTGCACATTATCGACCTGTAACCGCGTTAAAGTTTAATGATGATGGGACATATTTGATCAGTGGTGCCCAGGATGGGATGGTGCTAGCTTGGCAGTTTCTGGTTCTTGTAGCGGGAGTCTCATCAGTTCCTTGTCATACTTGGAGTGACCATACATTAGCAGTAACCGGGATACATGTGGGCATGGGCGGTCGTAAAGCTACTGTTTTTACCGTTGGTCAGGACAGAAGTCTGAAAATTTACTCTTTGATTACTGGAAGCTTGCTGTTGTCTGTTGGATTTCCATTGCCTTTAACTAGCGTCGTTGCTGACGCCGGAGAATCTGCTGTCTTTGTAGGAGGTGTGGATGGATCTATTTACCAGATGAAATTGTCTTCCCCACCCAGGTCAATTGAACATCATATTGCGACCGAGTCTGCGGCAGATTTTGTGTTTAAAAAACATACGCAGAGGTAAACAATCAAGAAAAGTTATTCTTATTACACAAGTACAAATGTACAACCAAATATAGTGTATAAATCTGGATTTATCATTTTTCAAATCTTGCAGTGTCACTGCATTAGCTATATCAGCGGATGGATTCCACTTGGCGTCTGGAGATGATTCTGGAAGTATTTATATTTGGGACCTGTATAGCCGACAAGCTGTAAAATCTATAGGAAGTTCGAAGAATCGTGTTACCAATCTAATTTTCTGGCTGGGGAAATCCTGACGGAAGCAGGTCTGGAAAGAAGCCCTCTATAATATTTCCAGAAGTACCTAAATTAATTGAAGCTACTGACGACGAGCGACAAGACAAAGAAAAGCTTGTTTCAGTTTGGAATAGATTCGACCAGCCCTCGGAAATGGACACTATGCAAAACGTGCGCGGGGTAAAAAGACCAATTGGAGGTGTAGGTTCATGTGCAGAAATTAATGACCTAAAAATGAGACTGACAAAATGTGAATTAGTAAACCAGAAACTTCATGAATTCTATGTTGATCAAGTCCTTAATACTAGTGGGGGCAATAAAAAAAGGAAAACTTGAAGCCAAAAATAAAGAAAAACATTGTTACACATAATATTGATAAGATTATCTGTGAAAGAAACTGTAAAGACGAGACTGCTATCAAACGTTTATGATAATATGATGATAGTGAAACGCAATGCTCATAACATTCGGTAGCAGTTCAGCTTCAGATTTGATATGTGTATTTTACAATTTACAATAATACAATTTAAAACAATAACCCAAATCCAATCTGTCTGTAAATCTATCAAGATTGTCATTGCCGCTTTGTTGAACTTAATTTCAAACTGAAACTCAAAATTTGCTATTTAATAAAAAAATATCGGTATTCTTAATGAAAAGTGTTCTCTACTATTATTATCTTAATCATCCAACCATCAAGGTAATATTTTTTGTGTTTAATTTGAGCATACTGAAACGTGTGATCATGATTATAAAATTGCCTACCACCAACCAAGCACATCAAAAAAATAAATAAAAATAGCCAATACATTTAGATCGGGAACGTCATCAAACATTATTTTTTATTAATTAAAATAAAACCAGAAAGTATGTTACTGCACTTTTATACATTCCCATTCCTTGTGACGNAAAATTGCCTACCACCAACCAAGCACATCAAAAAAAATAATAAAAATTGCCAATACATTTAGATCGGGAACGTCATCAAACATTATTTTTTATTAAAATAAAACCAGAAAGTATGTTACTGCACTTTTATATATTCCCATTCCTTGTGACGTGTGAAAAACAAATCGGTTCTTGTTAGTAGAAACCTGACATTTAATTGAAAATTATGCATTTATTTTTAGCAATTATATGCATTATGCAATTTTACGTCGTCCAAAAGCAGGGTGAACAACCATCCTACACTACACTAATAATAACCGCACCTAGATAGAAGTGTACATTCAAAAAGGACAAAGCTCTTATAATAATACGTACATACTTGTATTTAACACCAGTTATAATTGAAGTTAAAATGTTCAGTATATTTTTTATTAATTAAAATAAAACCAGAAAGTATGTTACTGCACTTTTATACATTCCCATTCCTTGTGACGTGTGAAAAACAAATCGGTTCTTGTTAGTAGAAACCTGACATTTAATTGAAAATTATGCATTTATTTTTAGCAATTATGCATTATGCAATTTTACGTCGTCCAAAAACAGGGTGAACAACCATCCTACACTAACCGCACCTAGATAGAAGTGTACATTCAAAAAGGACAAAGCTCTTATAATAATACGTACATACTTGTATTTAACACCAGTTATAATTGAAGTTAAAATGTTCAGTATATAAAATTATATAGATTTTAATTGTATTTTTTTGTCATATTTTTTGGCTCTAATTATACAAAGTCAATATTAGTTGTTTTAATCATTTTTGCTTCTAGTAACTTCATGGATGTTGTTTCGATTTGATACATACAGTCGTACACGTACAGGTAGTACACATACACATATAATTTTTTCTTTGAACATGTGAACGTTCTCAGATAAGATTCTCATTCTCACTGCCTTCTTATATCTTATCCTATCAGCAGCAGCAACAGCCCAGTCGAGTCTCAAAATCCAATTGTCGCTGAATGAATTGTGTGGCAGTGCAGTGTGCACTGCACAATCGTATCATAACAATGTGTTAAATTAGAAGAAGCGTAAGAACAAGAACAAAGACAATCCTATACGAATGCATTTTTGTAAAAGTAATCAGCAGCATCCAGTTATTTAGTAGTAGTATTAATGCATAAAAATTTGTATTCGCACATTAAAAATTGAAAAACATATCAACTACGATGCTAAGGAATGAATGGGAGAAACCAGAAGACTATTTTATGATATTTTTTATGTGCAGCTGCTTGTTTTTAGACTTTATTTATTTATCCATATTAATTGAATGTCTCTAGAGTCTAGACAATGTAAAATTTAAGTTAAAAAAGTTCCTCTGATATTGAGTATATTTGCAATAATTATTTTCTCAACTTCCCCTCCAACAAGGTGATATTGTCTGATGATAGCTTGGCAAAGGAGTGACGACAAATGCGACATTATCCTTACTTCTAATGAGCCCCACAGGAGGAACCTTGAAGCGTGGACGTGGGAATGTAAGCATTCTCATGATTCCCCCACCACCACGACACTTTATTCGCTCACCTAATTTTGATAGCAAACAAAATATCGCTCATTTTCTTGCAATACCAATATTTATGACTTTGATTTTGTGAACAAAACGCATATTATAAATTGTAACAAAAATGCATGTGCTTTTTTAAAGGCTTTTCATATTGTAGCATTTTTATTCGTAATAATTAATATCGTCAATTCCACAAGAAGAATATACGATATACAACATGCAGAACTACAGGAGTCAAAGTTGCAATCTTGTAACAGATTTTGTGCGTGTATTAAAAGTTTTTTTTTGCTCTGCAATCAATTTTGTAGTATTAAATTATTGGTAGTTAAGAATTTAATAGCCTACTCGTTAGAACTTATCATTGGTCAACAGTCATCATCACACATCAGCATTATTACATTGACAATATTTTTGCAGGATTTGAATTGAAGTGACTGGCCTTAGGTCCAATGAGGAAATCGTAGTACTTTTCATTGTCAGAGCAGTTAGTCGACACACTTGAAAATCCGCCTACTTGCCTGCTAAGATAGTTTTAAGTTATATTAGGATTGTACATTACATATAGCATTTTTACTGTTGATCTGCAAAATGTACAATTAAAGAGTGTATCAGTCTAAGATTGATAAGGTAGTTAAGAATTTAATAGCCTACTCGTTAGAACTTATCATTGGTCAACAGTCATCATCACACATCAGCATTACATTGACAATATTTTTACAGGATTTGAATTGAAGTGACTAACCTTAGGTCCAATGAGGAAATTGTAGTACTTTTCATTGTCAGAGCAGTTAGTCGACACACTTGAAAATCCGCCTACTTGCCTGCTACGATAGTTATAAGTTATATGAGGATTGTACATTTCATATAGCATTTACTCTTGATCTGCAAAATGTACAATTAAAGAGTGTATCAGTCTAAGATTGATAATAAATTGGTGACACACTCCTATGAAGACGGCAGATGGCTAACATAAGTACACAAGCATGAAGTCAGAATCGTTTCACTTCTCTCCGACTTCCGCTGGTGTCCGGGCTGAGCATATAAATTTGCACCAAGTCATTAAAGAAAATAACGGTGGAAAAAGTGATAACAACAACACTTGCTCCAACAGCAATAATTTTAACAAAACTACATTTTCATTGCCACGTGCTCGTGTTCTTCCAACCTCGAATTCATCAACGATCACATCACACGACAGGGAAGAACATAGACATTTCCTGGATTTGGAGCAAATTATTGTTCGTGACCATCCATCTGAGACAATTATCAAAACGGGAAATAACTCATTAGCCCCACCGTCTCGTTCGAAGAAAAGCAATAAAATGCGAAACTGTCTAGTTATTGCGGGAATAGCGGTTATCCTGACTTTGTTGAGTTTTGTTTTCTTGGTGGAGTGTCGAAGTTTAACGGGAAGCTCTGGTTCCAACAAGAAACACAATAGTGATGTAGAAATTTCATTGGAATCTCGAATTCAGGATTCTTCTTCTCAAGAGCCAGATCCCGAGTCAAGTGAAGAGTATCCCACAAAAGTTGTGCCAACAACTAGCAACAGTAAAGATGTCACGTCATATTACTCTTCGTCATCGTCGCCAGCTTCTTCTAGTACGAAATCAACCACTACAAGAAGATCAAGTAGAAGCAGTACCACTAGTGCGGGCAGACTGACACGGTCTCGTGTTTCAGTAATTTGTAAAGGTGGAAACGCTGGAATTTTGGAACAGGATTTAGGTCCCAGTCCCTCAACCACGACTAAAAAGTCACACAGCAAACATGCAGTCGTCAACTTGCCAACACTTTTACCTCGTCAAAGTGATGGTAATGATGATGACGACGATGACGATAACAGAGGTGGTGAAAAACATGGCTGGGATGATGAGGACGATGTAAATTTAAGCAGCGAAGAGTCGCAACAATCAAGTTATTACTGTTACTGGCTACTCTCACGTTGTGGGAGGAAAGCCTGAAACAAAAGCTTTGGTAAAATCCGGATCGAATAAGAACATCAAATACGTTCCAAAACTGTCTGAGACCACCGCTGAAACGAGTAGCAGTGAAGAGGTTGAAGTTACCACCACCACAAAAAGGCCTTCCAGTCGGGACAAGCATCATAGATCGAAAGCGCGAAGAGTTTCGCATAATTCACATTTGGAAATATTGTCCTCAGCAAAGGCTCCAGCAGACACACGAACTTCACAAAAATCCTCCTCCAGCCATAAGAAAAGCAAACAACAGCATCATCGTTTCAGCAGGCCTGAGAGTGAAGAGGACGACGAAGAGGAAGTGATAACTACAAGACGTCCCTTAAAGCACAGTTCTAAAAAATCTTTCAAGCGCCCTGAAAGTAGTCGCAGTAAAAATACCCCGACTAATACGACTCCCGTCTCTAGAAAACAAAAGGGAGACTCTGGTAATATCGAAGAGGAGGATTCGCTCTTTCCAACACTCAGAAGTTCGAAAAGTGATAGCAAGCGGGGCAAAGGAAAAAGCGCCCTGAAAGTAGTCGCAGTAAAAACACCCCAACTAATACTACTCCCGTCTCTAGAAAACAAAAGGGAGACTCTGGTAATATCGAAGAGGAGGATTCGCTCTTTCCAACACTCAGAAGTTCGAAAAGTGATAGCAAGCGGGGCAAAGGAAGAAAGGCTTCAGAACGGAGAGAGAAGCCTGCAAAAGTTATCCTACTGGAAACAATTAATTATGAGGAATCAGCCGAAGCCGAACCTGAACCTGTAACAAGGAGGGTGGAAAGCTCTGGCAGTAGAAAATCATCCAGATCCCGAAAGTCCAAAAGTGGTGACAATAAAAAAGAGGCATCCTCATTAAAACCAGTATCTGTTGTAACGGAAATTTCATCAGAAGAGTTCAATCATGCGGAAATGCCAATGCCATCTCTTCACCATGAAGGCAGTATTAGTAGCAACAAAAAGGATAAATCCAAAGGAACCAGTAGCAGGTCAAGCAGTTCAACAACGTCTAGTAGAAGTTCGAGGATGAGGAGTAGTAAAACTGTTGCTCCAAAGCAAAGGACAGGAACATTTTCCAGCGTTGAAAACGACTAAATTACAATTCACTCTTTAAAGTTTTTGATTAAACAAGATGATGCAAAACTTTTATTTTTTTGCTGTTAATAATGATTTCATATTATAAATAAAAATTTAAAATTATACACATTCAATTATATTTCCTTCATTATTTTCCACCAACATAATATATCAAAAACATTTTTATGTATTTCTTGCAAACATTTTTAACTAATGTATTTACAAAGTAAGCGTAATAAAACTCTTGATTTTTTTGTTATTTTAACTGTATATCTGGTTGTGCAATACACAAAAATGTATAACCATTTTATAAAACTCTGTCTGGATAATGGTTTTGTGGTTCCGTGATTCCTAACATTATGGAAACCTCGTGAGTCACAACGACATGCCTTTTAGTACAGAAATGTACAAATACACATATAATAATATTAACCGTTTCCATAAAGCGTATTATCGCGTCATAATGCTTTGTACTACCATTGGGACGTACATGGAAATGCGTATTATATACATACATGCTGCTTTAATTAACCAACGGAACGATTACATAAAAAAGTTTTACAATCTTGATAGAATGGAATAAAAATACAAATATGAAATGTTCATTAAGTATGTTGTATAACAGTAATAATTTTAAGAATATTATTGTACCTTCACAAATTCCGTTACAATTATAACTGCATCACCTTCCTCATATTTATGTGACTAGAATTGTTGAATTGTATTGACAAAAAATGAAATGTATACAGGAAAAAAGTGTTCAAAAGAGTCAAAAGCAGTGTCCTTCATTGTTTTCATACATGTTTGTTGCGTACATTTATTTGCATAAGTTTCAAAATTCTTTTAAAAGTGTTTTATGTACTACTGTAGCATGATGATGCAAGGATGTGAGATTTTTGGCATCAAAACATTTTTTGAAAAAACGCTTGTGATGAAAAACGTGGAATCACACGCTGTGTATTTACATACCTTTAAAGTAACATGCCTTATTTTTGCATGCACATATTATTGTACTCTTACTGACTTTACCTGATTTTTTCCGCGTCGACATTATCAATATTTTTATACAAAAAATAAACATCTCAAAATGTCGAGATCAGCCCGGCCAAAGTATAAAAATGGAACCCAATAAGAATTCCTTAAACAGTTCAAACGTGGAATCACACGCTGTGTATTTACATACCTTTAAAGTAACATGCCTTATTTTTGCATGCACATATTATTGTACTCTTACTGACTTTACCTGATTTTTTTCACGTCGACATTATCACTATTTTTATGCAAAACATAAACATCTCAAAATTTCGAGATAAGCCCGGCCAAAGTATAAAAATGGAACCCAGTACGAAATCCATAAACAGTTCAAAAGGGGCTACGAAATCTGCTAAACGCTAAGCTGGAATTTAAAATTTTTGTGAAGAGGAAGTCATCTCAGCATTAAAATGGCTTCCAACCTGAGAACATCATTGGTAGCATTATTAATACCCGTTTCCCTGCTTCTTTTCTCATGTTGTGACGCTCGTAGTTTTGGACGCAGACAGCACGCCAAAGTGTTGGCACTGTCAGAAGGCGAACAAGACGTTCAACAAGTATCAAAATTGGAAAATCCTTCAATTTCATCCACAGAGGGCCAGCATTCAAAAGAAAGCATTTCACTTGACAGGGAACAAGAACCACTGACAACCCCAAAGTCACCACCCCCACTTTACCAAGAAACAAATAGACTTACAAGGACTAGATTAACATCCCGCCCTCGCCCCCTATGTGATTCAGAGTTGATTCCTGAAAAGAGACTAACAGAGGACCAACCCAAGTTTGCAAAGTTGGAAGAGGAAACTCTGAACGTGGATAATGTGGAAAACATTCAGCAACAACAGCCAGAACAAGCTGGTAGAAAAGTTAAAAAATCTCAAAAATTACGACGACTCCAAAAAGGTAGTGCTGATACTGATACGGGGGATGCTGTAAAAACGACCAAAGCACAGCAAACCGATCTCGTCGATGTTCAACCTGCGGAAGTAGATCCGACCAAGTCCGTCGTACCGAATGAGGTTGAAGCAGCATTGCAAGAAAACGAAGCAACCCCCTTGATAGACACTGACCTCAAAAAATATAGGCGTAGTTCGCGTAGGAAATCAAGAAAACAAGCAACCACCACTACAACAACTCCACCTCCAGATTCATCAGTCGAATCTTCTGAGGAAACTAATGAAGATGACGAGATGGAATACCTTAATCCAGAATCAGAGCAGAATGGTGATCCTCATGAACACGAAATGAGCCATGAAGACCTTAAAAAATATAGGCGTAGTTCGCGTAGAAAATCAAGAAAACAAGCAACCACCACTACAACAACTCCACCTCCAGATTCATCAGTCGAATCTTCGGAGGAAACTAATGAAGATGACGAGATGGAATACCTTAATCCAGAATCAGAGCAGAATGGTGATCCTCATGAACACGAAATGAGCCATGAAGAAACTAAAGATGAAGAGCCTGTCTCTGGTCCTGTTGCAAAAGCAAGTTCAGGAAGCCCTGAGACTGTTAGAGAATTGGAAAAGGGCCAGTCCACTGAAAGCGCCAATAATAATAACAATAATAGCAGTACTGAAGAACAAGCACGCATAGAAGAGAGCGTAACTAGCAGTCGTGGTAAAACCAAAAAAGATCGTAGAACCAAAAGCAAAAGGGCTGGACGACAAGATGAAGAAGTTGATTATCGGCAATCCAAAAGACGCCAAAGCTTCCGTAGTGAAAATTCCGATGATGATAGCCTTTAATTTTTTTAGTCGTATACGTTAAATATTTAAATTCATTTTATTCATTTACGTGTTTCAAGTTCTTGGTCTTACCAAATTGTAAGCATTTAAATTTAAATCATATGAAATATTGCGAGTTAACTATTAATAAACAAGATTACATGTATAATAATGGACAACCACTGTGAGCTGTATTTAATGTGCCCAGATTTTTAGTACCTTTGTAATTTCCAGAATAAAAAAACATTAAAAACCACAATATGTAAGGTGATAGGATTACTTACTCTATCGGAACTCTAACTCTTACTCTTCCAAATTACATTTTTATTGCAAAAGATGAAGAGATCTTTTTACTTTATTTGCATCATGGTCCACCGCTCTTCATAATGAATACTTATATAAAGCAAGTCCATTTCAACCATTTTAAACATTGCTCCGAGTCATTGTACAGTCGTTTTATCAAGAAAAATAC
>JAANSP010004448.1:0-10191 GCA_036850745.1 Homidia socia
TTAGCATTACCTTTTGTTTGACGCTTTAAAATTAAACCTACCAATGCTTTCCAGTAATCTTTGGCATCCGCTCTCCGACAATCATCACACATTTGGTTTATAATGGTGTACTCCACAGTAAAAACCTGTTGAAGCACAGCTCCTCCCAGCACCTCAGCCTGTACCGTCAGTTTAACTTTTATTCTCTTCGAGTGAGGCTCAGTCCAGATGAAGCCAGCATCCACCAAACGTAATTTGTTCAGACCCTTAAGTCGCTTCAAGCAGAGCCCCAGAAGTTCCCGGGATTCCAGAGCGCACTTTAGCCATTGCCCAGGTGGCTGGAAATATCTATAAAAATACCAAATAATGTGTAAATAATAATTATTCCCTAAGATAAACAATAATTATACAAGCGGCCATTAAGATATAATATGAGCTTGAGCTACCTTTCACAGCCTCTGCACATTGCCAAAGTACCCTGTTTCGGAATGTCTTCAGTGATGTCAACTTGAGTTCTTATGCACGGCACACACATATTCGCTGGATTCGGATCAATCAGTGTTCCACATTGACAGCACAGGCTATAAATTAATGAAACACCAAAATGCAAAAAATAATTATCACTAACCAAATCAATTTATCCAATTTAGGATTCCTGTAGTAAATAATTTAAACTTACATTTTTCCTGGTGTCATTTTATTTTCTTCTGGGCTTGATAAGTACTCCATCTTCTCCACTCACTAGTAAGTGATTCCACACAAAAACCACTACTGGAAAAGTTAAAGTTAGTAATCTACCTGATTAATTAGTTATTCAGTTACAAAAAATGTTACGATTCTTCAAAAAACAAGTAAAGCCCCACCGCAGTCGACTGACACATCAACAAAACAACGTGCTTTTTTGCACACACAACTCGCTTGCATGTACATGCACATATGATGACGAGTTGTGCTTGACGATAAAATGCATTTTCGTTTGCATTTGTGCATGCAGAATCAAGCTGTTTGAAATATAGCGGCAAGAAGAATAGCTCAGTGGTAAGTAACGGTCACAATACTTTCTGGATGGACAAAGAAAAAGAAATCAGAAAAGTGAGCCGATGGCTGATGCAGACTCTGACTCTCTGTATGTGCGTATGTTAAGGACCTTCATTGAAGACAACAGTTCACATTTATTAGATTTCCGTGGCACCTTCGCTTTATCATGATTACAAAACAAAATATTAATTTTAATGTCTATTTTCTTTGCATTTTGACTGGTCTTCTACCCATCTAGTACTTCCTTCTTATCTTCCTGTTTGTGTTTCAGATTTTGCAGGCATTTCAGGTTTTTATCCGTATTCCGTACCTGTGCTTGGACTCATGCAATCCGCAAGATTTTGGAATGCCAATAGAGTTGCTCCTTATCCCGCTGCTGGAGAACAGACAACTGATGGCGGAGCAGGTACAACTAAGCATGGGACAGAGAAAGATGAGGTGGGGTCGGACGATGAAAAGCCGAAGGAGGAGGATAAAATGTCGCACAAAAAGAGCATGGCCACAACTGCAAGCAGAGATGTGAAATCTCAAATGCAGAAAATTGAGGCAGACAAGATGAAGAATGGCTGTCAGAGGTGCTGCGGGAAAATTATGGCATTTTTCGCTCAAGATGCTATTTATGGTGTAAAAACAAATATAAATTCTACACCGTAACTGTTAATTTAACTGAGATCTGTTGCAACTACCGCTTTTTAACTTCCTCCAATTTTTTAGAGCTTTGTTGGACCACATCCCGTTTCATTCCTGCTATTTTGCGCCCTCTTCAAAACCAAGTGTCCCTGCACCAAAAGATGTAGCCGCCCCTTGGTCGTCGCCTCTGTCGCCACAAAATTAATGAACTTTCTCATGCTCGGAGTGATCACAGTGCTGGCAGGATTTTTCATCATACCCTGGCCCAAGTCTTGGCTCTCCTTGGAGTCCACATTCCCTCTCCAGCTTTTACCCGTGTAGCGGTGGGAAAATGATAAAATACAAGGAGGCTAATGGAGGCTGTACAACTCACGCCGGCTATTTCATGGCGTACCGCTGCTTTTTCGCGTATGCCACACTCATGCTGACAAACGGTCTTTTAATGATACGCGTTTCCAACACAAAGGATGATCCATACCGTTCGAAAATCACATCACGGCTTTTGGCTCTACAAATACATTTACCTTTTCGTGCTTCTCTGCATCTACTTTTTCATGGTGAACGGCGAACGGGACAAGGAAGGCGTCTTTGAATTTACAAGCGAGCGTTATAGGGAACGTTGCCCATCTGCTCTTCAGCCTTGTCGAGATAACCTTTGTGATGGACCTCGTAGAACTGTGGGTGTACGATAACAGAACTCGCAAAGGGACATGGGCCAACTTTATCTACGGCACAGTTACATTCCTCGTGTTTATCGTCTGCGTCGTAATCTACATAAGAATCTGGATAGAGTACGGACTGGTGCGTGTATACAAAGACACAGATCACAAGTGGCCAGCCTGGCCCGACGACAATTGCATTGAGGGCGTCAAGAAAGGACCTGATTTCTCGCACGCCTATCTTATCCTCTCCACCACTGGTATTATCGGCCTCCTTTTTATCGTCCAAGGCTTTGGAACATTATTCCGCATTGGAGGTCGGTTTCCGTACTCGGGCTGGCTTCAAGTTGGGGTCATGATCCTTTTCAACCTCGCATATTTATGGAGTGCACTCACCAACTCTTCCAATGTTCACTCCCGACCGCATTGCAACACAGCTTATGGGCTGTTGGGCCGCAGCCACCTAAATGATTCGTCTCAAGTACAACTGGGAAGTCAGGACCAGTATCTTGGGAGCGCAGGTCTGTTCCACGGAATACGTTTGCCTCTTCTCCCTCTTCTACTTTGCCTTTGTGCATGGACCCCGCTCCCACACTGCGCCATTATCCATTTTCTACGCATACGTCCTCCAGATTGTCGACAGGGTTCCCGTGTATCCCGACGAAGACGATGCAGAGGTTGGTTATTTTCAGGCGATCGAGCAGCGCAAAGTGTGGGATGATGAGCAAATAGCTGTTGCGCAGTCCTGGACGCTTTTTTACTCCATGATGATCCTTGGCTCGCTGTCCCTCATGATGTCCATGACAAACTTTACCAATCCGTGGGCTGCAGACTATTACAACTCGAGCAATGTGGCCTACTACTGCAAATTTGGGACTGCTGTGATCGCCACTGGGATCTATATAATTATTTTAATTTCAAAGTGCGGCAGCATTCACAAGTACGGGTCGCAAGCTCAAACGATAAGGAAACGAAGTGTGGGTGAGGTTTTGGAAATGAAATTTGACTTTGATGCTGTTGAAGAGGATACTGAGGAGGAAGGTGATCCGGGTCAGGCTGCTCAGAATACTACTTTCCAGTTTGACCTTCCACGTGGGGAAAAAGTAGAGTTAAAAAAAGAAGGCGCCAAAACAGAGGTAGCAGACGAGAAGAGCCCAGCTCCACTGCTCAGAATACTACTTTCCAGTTTGACCTTCCACGTGGGGAAAAAGTAGAGTTAAAAAAAGAAGGCGCCAAAACAGAGATAGCAGAGGAGAAGAGCCCAGCTCCGGCCAACTGAGGCGTTTGCACGTGTCGTCATCGTGAAATGTTGGATACTAGAACTTTTCCTAATTTTTTTTTCTAAAATCTACTTTTTCAAAAAGTGTTCTATTTTGAATAAAAGTTTGATAAAAATAAGCTTGGATTTTTTAGTGATTTGCGAAAATTCACATAAGAATTTTGTAAGAAAAAAAGCTAAAGAATAATTATAATCATGGCGGATGCTGCACCTGTAGGGGTTAACATGGATGGCGTGCCGCTTTCCTCGGATCCAGAAGCAGGACTGGCATTGGAAGAGGGAAGTGGCGAGGCTGGAGAAGGTGAAGGAGCAGAACGCGTGACTCCCACTGAGCCAAAACATCCCCCAAAGAAAGCAGGTCAAGCATTTAAACCAAAAAACGGCTGTCAAAAATGCTGCGGAAGCATTATGAACTTGTTTGCAAACGATGCAATTTATGGAGTAATAATTTTAAAAAATAAATTGATGAAAGTCTATTTAGCTAAAATTAAACTGATGAATTATTTATCAATGTATATATATTTCATCTTGCAGAGCTGGGTCGGACCTCATCCCGTGTCCTTTTTCTGCATCTGTCAACCCTGCAGAAAGTGCATCTCCCCGTCCTTTGCTCAACCCCTCTGCATCGCGTCAATCGCCACTAAAGCCATGAACTTTATCATGCTCGGTTTTATAACTCTCTTGACGTGCTTCTTTATTGCACCGTGGGCAGTGGGGGGACTAAAGGAAGCCTACATAGCCAATCTTTTTCCCTGCGATGGCAAGAAGATTAAATTAGACCACGCAAACGCAGGGTGTGAAGTTCACGGCGGCTACTACTTGGCTTATCGCTGCTTCTTTGCATTTGCCTGTGTAATGCTAACGAATAGCTTTGCAATGATGGACGTGACCTCCACCAATGATGATCCCTATCGGAAGCGAATACACCACGGCTTTTGGCTGTACAAGTACCTATATCTTCTCGCTTGGCTTATAGCATTTTTCTGCATTAAGGGATCCTATGACCCGCAAGGATACTTTGAGTACACCGTCTCGATCATTGGAAACTTGGCGCATGTCATTTTCAGCTTTTTTGAGCTAACTGCCATACTGGACGTTGTGGAAATTTGGGCCGTTTCCGTCTCTTTGAGTAACAACACGTGGGGCAACTTTATGTATCGCATGACTGCGGGAGTGATTTATAAACAAGTACCTTTATCTTCTCGCTTGGCTTATAGCATTTTTCTGCATTCGTGGATATTACGACCCCAAGGGATACTTTGAGTACACTGTCTCCATCATTGGAAACCTGGCGCATGTCTTATTCAGCTTTTTTGAGCTCACCGCCATACTGGACGTTGTGGAAATTTGGGCCGTTTCCGTCTCTTTGAGTAACAACACGTGGGGCAACTTTATGTATCGCATGACTGCGGGAGTGATTTATATCCTGGACGTCATTTTGCTCATCGTAATCACATCAAACTTTGGATTTGAACTCGAATTTGAAGGATTGGATTTAAAAATGAAAGCCCAATTTTACGAAGCCCTTGTGGCAAACACAGGAAATTACAGCTTCCATGATATAAATAACCTCACCAGTATACCAACGGTTGACGACACAAAAAAGGGGGGTGTTTATAAAGTCGTTATCAACGCGCTGAACCAATCAATGTCCCGTAAATACGAAAAACAAATGGCCTTACACCAACTGCCTGCCCGGACAATGTAAATAAAAATAATTACATTTTATAGATTAAAATTTCTTGGATTCGCCACTTATGTCGTGCTTTTTATTTTTAACCCTTTCTACCCAGATATAAAACAGGACTTTGGTTTCTTCGGATATAAGGTGGACAGCCTTCACTTTGGCATGATTTGCGGTACTGTCATTCTTTCGCTTGTGTTGGTGGTGGTCATGTTAGAACCAATCAATGACCAGTAAATACGAAAAGAAATGGCCTTACACCAACTGCCTGCCCGGACAATGTAAGTAAAAATAATTACATTTTATACTTTAAAATTTCTTGGATTCACCATTTAATTCTTCTTCCTTTCTACCCAGATATAAAACAGGACTTTGGTTTCTTCGGATATAAGGTGGACAGCCTTCACTTTGGCATGATTTGCGGCACTGTCATTCTTTCGATTGTGTTGGTGGTGGTCATGTTGCTGAAGCAGCAGTACTCCAAGCGCTATCCCTATCAAGGGTGGCTTCAAGTTGCGGTCATTATTCTATTCAACCTGTTCTACCTGTGGAATCGCTTGTGTTGGTGGTGGTCATGTTGCTGAAGCAGCAGTACTCCAAGCGCTATCCCTATCAAGGGTGGCTTCAAGTTGCGGTCATTATTCTATTCAACCTGTTCTACTTGTGGAGCGCTCTATTCAACTCATCTCGTAAGTCTCATAACCATCACGATAATTGGTAACGCATCTCATACTCGGTAAATCATGCGGATTTATTTATTCGATTCAATACAGACATCCATTCCCGGCCTCGATGCAACTGGGCTCTGAGAAACGGTTACTTTGGAAGGAGTGATCACGACAATGTAATCGAAGTTATGCTCATAACTTTGAAAATCATGCGAATTTGTTTATCCGATTCAATGCAGATATCCATTCCCGACCTCGATGCAACTGGGCACTGAGAAACGGTTATGTTGGAAACAGTGATCATCTCAACGTATCACAAGTTCTGCAGGATGGGAGTCACGACACGTATTTTCGCTTTGCTGGATTTTTCCACGGCCAATTGGTTATTTTTGTCCTGTTCTACTACGCATTTGTACACGGCCCTCGAAGCAAAACGGCCCCGCTGTCCCTTGGCTATCGCCACTTTATCGCGGGTGGCTATGACCGCGCCCCCGTCTATCCAGATTTACAAGACTCGCCTCCCGAGTTGAAGAGGGCCATTGAGAAGCTTGAGGTTTGGGATGACGAGCAAACCAAGGTTGCCCAAAGTTGGAGCACCTTCTACATCATGATGGTACTGGGATCCTTGAGTCTAATGATGTCAATGACAAACTTTACCAATCCGTGGGCCAAGCAACGCTACAACACCAGTGATATAGCGTTGGCATTCAAGTACACCACTGCGGTTGGCGTCACCCTCACCTACATCTTTTTTCTCATTTGCCCTTGTACTCGCGTCTACCGAGCGTATCAAGCTCCCATTCGGAAACGACGGGTGGTTCGAAAGCCAGAGCCCAAGGAAGCCGCCCAAGAGCTTGCCCAAGAGCCGGAGGAATTTGTCATTGAGCTTGTTGAAGAGGAGGAAGAGGTGAGTGTTGGGGAGGAGGATACAGATTCACTTCCCCATCAACCTAAACAATGCGGATGCCTTTTCTGACCTTACACATGTTTTTTGTAATTTGCAGGCATGGTATTATTGACCTGTGACCTGCCAGTAGACCTCTCTCAAAAAAATTTGTACCTCTACCTCTCAGTCTATTGATTTCAATCTTCCAATCTTATTTGGCGTTTATAAAAAAAACTGTTCATTATAACAAAATTGTACAATCACACTGTTTCTTCAATAAAAAAACTCTGATAATCATCCATGTGCTCATTTTATTTAAAAGGATAAGATTGCATATTACACAAAAATGCCATTTAAAATAGTTTCCAGTTAAAAAAAAAACCTAAACAATGCGGATGCCTTTTCTGACCTTACACATGTTTTTTGTAATTTGCAGGCATGGTATTATTGACCTGTGACCTGCCAGTAGACCTCTCTCAAAAAAATTGTACCTCTACCTCTCAGTCTATTGATTTCAATCTTCCAATCTTATTTGGCGTTTATAAAAAAACTATTCATTATAACAAAATTGTACAATCACACTGTTTCTTCAATAAAAAAGACTCTGATAATCATTCAAGTGCTCAATTTATTTTAAAGGATAAGATTGCATATTATCCAAAAATGCCATTTAAAATAGTTTCCAGTTAAAAAAGTCACAGCTCTGAGCTCTTTAATGAGAATGAAACATGTATAAAGCGCTGTAATTGATTAAAGGGAAGTAAAAGTAAGAAGATGTGAACACAATCATTCCTTCAAACTTCTCAAGCCCATTGTTTTCCACAAGTCGAAATTAAGCCGAAGAGATTTCACACAAAAGCATGAATGCATTCATTTTAGAATTTTATTCTCAATTTTATTAAAATAAAAATAATTATTACAGCCGACAAGTTCTTTTCCATTTACCAGCAATTCTCGGTAAATTTCATAACCAGCTCATCACAATAGAATCGTCGCCTGCGTTTGTAACCGACTTACCACATGCGTGTAACGTACACGTATTTTGCATGATCATCATCATCTAATCATCGTAATAACAAGAAAAAGTAGAAATCCCATTTAATAACTTTATTTTTGCGCAACGCATCACGAAACAAAGCGGACAGTCTAGTACATTCAGTGCTTAATTGTTCCTCTCCACAAAGATAGATCTGTCCAGCATGAAATGAATTTCTCATTTTACAAGCTCGGTCAGCATGACAAGTGCACTTTAAGAGTGATGGGAACTTGCCAATAAAACTTCCCATCAAAGTCCATCCATTCCCATGCTTTTAAATCCCGGCCCAGACTCAACGTCAGAAACGCAATGACCATGACCATGAGAAGAAAGCTACCGGCAGACCCAGGATATTCTTTTTTAATTATTTCGCTGCGCTGCTATATACTATGCTTCGAGAATAAATATTATGATGAAATGAAACTGATGAGTGATGATGATAAAGATAAACTTACTTTTAAACAAGAAGGACGTGCATCTGCTGGGTTGGTGGTAGTATAGATACCAGACCACTGCTTTTTAGCTTACTAAACAGTTAACCATGTTGTGTGTGTGCGTGGTAAAAAGATGAGCTAAATGAAAAGTTTTGCAATCTAAATACTTGCGTGTTGCTGCTACATTCTGTCCTGCAATCTTCTCTTTGTGATGAACAGCATCAGCATCCCCTTAAAAACATGAAAAATGAATGAGCATCATGGTCTTTTGCTGATGATTTCGACTTTTAAAACCAGTTTCACGTCAGAACGAGAGAGAGAGAGGGTAACCAGTACAAATGTGAACCCAAACCCCAACTCATGCATTTATCATTTTATTACGTAACAATAATATGAGCGTGTAGAGGAGGAATGTCACGAAGAAAACTTTATACAGCAGCAGTTGTAAATCCTGTATACTTTCATCAGCAGAATACCAAAACCTTCAAGCAAGAAAGGGTGACACCTGTTCACCCACTTTAAAAACCAAAAAAATAGTTTTTTTATTGGGGCCCCTGTCAAAATAAAAATTTTAGTGCTAAAATGTAAAGAATNAAATCAAACTTGGGTGGTTAATTTTCGTGGGGGAAGAGAAAAGCCTTTTTTAATTTAAAAAAAGGTACAAGTTGTGTGTAAATGTAAAAGGTTATGCATCAGGATGACCATGCCACTGTTGACCAGTTGTCTGATAAGTGTTGGCGTTGTGATTATCAGTTATCTTGTCTGGAAATATTGGAAGCTTTTAAGAATAATTGTGAAAACCTTTCCCAGAGATGTAGTGTAAGTTTTTGTACTAGCGCAACTATTTTTTACATATAAATTACGGATAAAATAATTAATTGAATGTTTTTCTCTTGTTTTTAGAGGAGTTTACTGTCTCTTATCGCTGCAAGCTGCCTGCGTGATATATAAACTCCGTAATCGCACCGTCTTCCAAATATTTGACAAAGTCGCCGCCAAGTATCCAGACAAGATTTGCTTCTACTTTGAGGACGAGCAGTGGTCGTTTCGCGATGTGCAGGAGTATGCTAACCGTATCGCCAACTACTTTTCAAAGAAAGGCTACAAAAAGGGTGATAAGCTGGCCTTTATCATGGAAAACCGCCCAGAGTACATTGCCACTTGGCTAGGTGGGTTACATTTATATTTTCTGGAAAAGATTTACGTTAGATAATTTTTCATAAAATAATTATTTTATTTTTTGAAATCTTCGGTTAGGTCTCAGCAAAATTGGCGCCATCGCATCCCTCATCAACATTAACCTGCGCCAAGAGTCTTTGAAGCACGCTCTGGAAGTACTGCCTCACAAGGGAGTCATTTACGAGGACGAGGTGGGGAATGACCCGATTGCAGAGGTTATCTCGTTGGGGTATCAACCGGGGAATTTATACTGCGCCAGAGCAAACAGCAAATCTCTTTTGCCTAATGCCATTAATCTTGACGCGGAGCTCAAGAGTATTTCCCCTGAACTGGAACCTTGTGCGCAACGCGAGAAAATAAACTTTGACGATCCCCTCTACTACTCCTTCACCTCTGGAACAACGGGCTTCCCAAAAGCAGCGGTAATATTTTATTATTTTTACTTATTTTTTTCAAAAGAAAAAGCACATCTGTAATAACCTGTCTGTAACCTGTACAGATAATCAAGCACTCGAGATTCTTCCTTGCTGGCCTGTCAACTGTTTATGTGCTTGGTGTCAAACCGTCCGACATCCAGTATACCCCACTGCCCCTGTACCACACCACAGCGGGGATGCTAGGACTGGGCAGTGCGCTATTTAACGGCACCTCCATCGTACTCCGCCGCAAGTTTTCAGCCAGTCAGTTTTGGAAGGATTGTGTTCGGTATCACGTGAGTG
>JAANSP010004449.1:0-10190 GCA_036850745.1 Homidia socia
CTTCTTGTGTGTGTAGACATGTGGTGGGAGAAAGAATGAGAGAGAGAGGAAAAAACGCAAAAGGTGCAGTGCAGCGAGACTGTGGAAAAAATAATAAAAAAAGTGGTTTGGTTTGGTTTTCTCTCGTATAACTTATTATTACTGAGCGAACGAGCAAACGAGTGAGCACTTTAGTTAGTAAGCGAGTGAGTTGTATATAGATACATGGAGTGGTGTTGTATGCTGCCGGACCGACAGAGAATATTAAAGAGTCCGTTTTTCATCTTTCTTGTTCGTCCCTTTTTTCTACTTTTTCTTCTTCTTTTCCCTTTCAGCAGAAAAAGACGAAAGAAAATCTAGAGGAGAACGGAGAGAGAAAGAGAGATAGAAATGGAATATATTATATAGACATTTACAATATACGATACTTGAAAGGATCACCGGCAACAACGACCACCACTAGCACCACCACAGCCGATTTTCTCTTTTTAAGCTGTTACCATAAAAGGCAGGCATAGAGAGAGAGAAAGAAAACGACGGGGAAATGGTAATTTGTACATACTACAAGGTTGAAAAAGACGAATAAAACGAAGTGGAAGGGGAAATGATTTTTTTTTCTTCTTTTGGTCGGTCCGCTGCACCAGAAGAAGATGAAGAAGAAGAGGAAAATATATAAGAGAATGTATAGTCATACTAATATCCACACACAGAGAGATCCTATAGGTTTTTATTAAGCGTTTCCCGGAAAGAGTAACAAGATACGGAGAAAACTCATTAGTAGTTTCACTTGACGTGTGTATGTGTGTGGCTCCCTCGAAGAAGAAGAAGAAAAAGATTTGTGTGAATGTGTGTGCATACATGTGTATAAATGCACGCATGCATCCAATCCTACCCAAGTTTTTTTCACTGTTTTTCTCTATGCGAAAAAAATTCTTTTGGGCAATAATAAAAAATATTTCCCGGAAAAGCACGGAGAGATTCTCAAGCTAAATGGTTGGCCAACCAGAAGTAGTTTTTAAGAAAGGATCAAGAAGAATATGAGAGAGAGAGAGAGAAAGAGAACGAAGAAAAAATGAATGAAAGTTTGCGTTTTCTCCTCAAAAATATACAACTGTATACGTATATATTATAAGAATTGAGCATGCTTTTCTAGAACAGATGCTCGTTTCCAGGTAAGGTGAAAAGAGAGTAATATGAGAGAAGAGAAAGAATCTTTGAAAAGGTAGACTTGTCGTAAATATATACATACTATTTTGCCCGTCTTGCACTGCAGTGCTTGTAATCACTCAACCAGTTATACACACACTCACATTGTCAGTAGTAGCACACATATTACTCAAGTAGTTTGATTCTTGTCTGGGAAAAAGTAGGCTGACTGCTGTGAGTGGGTGATGCTTTCTGTAGATTTTTTGAACGGGTGAACAAGCATGAAATCCCTTTGAAAAAAAAAACAAGCTCTGTTGATTTTATTTGTATTTGCGCGGTTATTATTATACGTTAAAAAAGTAGGCAAAACAGTGTGGATGGACAGTGCAGTAATAATACATACAGAGAGAATCCATGTGGACCACGTACCTATTTTAACATTCCTTCATTTTATTTGTTTTTTTTCTCTTGTGTAGAACCTTGTTTCTAGCAGACGGTAGAAGTAGCGTTGCTGGTGAAACCGTAAGAAAGTAGGAAAAGTAAAGAGGGCTAGAGTGAAGTTGGTGATTATGAAGAGAGGAGGGAGAGGAGAATGCGTATGATATGGAGGAAAATTTGTGCATTTTATAGTTTTTTTCTGTATGGGCACTTGAGGGACTTGGAGAGTATATAAAATAGAAAATGGGACGACTCCTCTCCTTCTCCCTCTCCCTCTCTCTCTCTCTGTTTTTCCTCTCTCATAACTAATTCAGAAGAGTGGAAAATAAAGCTTTTTTAAATGGAAGAATGCAGTGCAAAGTTGGCTCTTTTCTGTTTCGCTACTTGCATAAATAATTTTATTATAGCAAGTAAAAAAAGCAAGAAGAGCAGCAGTAAGACACAAAAGTAATAAAAGTATGGATATGGTGATGATGAAGGTGGAAAAAATACAAGTATACATACACAATGTATGTATACTTATACTGTTTATATGAAAGCAAAGTTGTAAAAGAACCATTAAAAATGAATGGACTCTTCTTTTCGTAAAGGCAGTATAAAATATGCACAGTGAGTCAGTGAATGAAAAATTATACTGCATTTTGCATTTCTAAATAAGGCCTCATACATTTTCACTCATATTTATATAAACACACATGCATTCAACACAAAAATATGCACCTATTGTGCAATTTTTTCGCTTTCCTTTGTAAAATAAATAAATTTTAAAAACAAAGTTTAAATTCAAAAGGATGCAATGAAATTGCAGGGTGTCTGGTAAAAAAGCAAACTTTTTCGTGGGAGAGTAAAATTGTAGTGAAAAAGGGACACAGGAAGGTCAAGTAGCATGGGGTCAAATAGGGCGAACCACAGTTTTTGAGTAAAGTTTTGATTACCATCATCATCATCAGAAAATAAATGAGGAACCACAACAATACTAATAATAACAGTATTAATGATAGCAAGATAATGGTTGTGCTGGTAGTAACCAAATTTATAATCACAGCAGCAGTAACAATAAATTGTAAACTTTACAATGCCGCATTGCAGTGACAGTAGTGGCAGCAAAACAACAACAGCAAGAATTAAAAGGCAGTCCTCCATTCACTATTTATACACAACAGAGTGATTATTTTTTCTGGTTTTTTCCCCAGCATATCATCAGACCGGATATGAAATGACAAACCAACCAACACAAGTCCCTGCAATGTTATGGAGCATAATGGGGAAAATAGGAGAAGAAAACAAGAATATCATAAAAATCTATTAGATCAGCCTATTTCACTCACTGCTGCTGACCAGTGAAAACATGAATTGTGCAGTGAACGTCAACTCCACCACAATAACAGGAGGAAACATAGGAGGCAAAAATAAATAAATAAAATAAACGTGCCATCACAACAACAGACCTCACAACAATTTATACTTTGTTTTCTTTTCTTTATTTTATTTATTTCTTGTCATATTGATTCCTTGTCCCTCCTGGTCCTCCTCCAGTGATGCTTCCAAAACAAAGTTGGACGAAAAGGGAAGGAAGCCTATTATTATAACTAGTATAATATTATATTATGGACAGAGGCCAAAAAAGAGCGAGGCCAAACAGGAGACCAAGCAGAGCAATGATGATGGTCAATGGATGGTATCACATAATATTTTCCATTAGTGCCTTTTTCTCCTTTTCTTTCACGGAGAAAAGGGAAAAACATAAACTATGTGTCCATTCTTTTCTCCTCCACCACCACCATATGTTGTCCACTATACAGTCCATTGGCTGTAGTGTGTACTACTCCCTCTTGGCAGTCAATGATGATGAGGATGAGGATGACGACGACGACGGTAAAAGGAGGCTCCTTTCTCCAAATTTATTTCTTACTATTATTATTGCTATTGTCTCTTGTTTTTTTCCTGGTTGTAATGGTAGCGATGGTCGTTGAAATTGAAGGGAGAGAAAGAGAGAGAGACGGAAACGTGTCCCCTGGTATCTCCGCTCTTTCCTGTCTTACCATCACCAGCAAAAGAAAGGAAATTCACAGCGCCAACAAATACAGAGCACTCTGAGCTGAAATAGTGAACACCAGTAGTAGTTGTATAGTATTGCAGCAAACAAAACAGAGAGCAAACAGTCACTCAATGAATTTATTGCTTCTGCCTTGTCATGATTTCCAGGTCAATATTGATACAACAACAACAACATTACAGCATGAGCAGGAGGACGACGAGGATAAGAATAAGAGGACGATGAAAAAGAAGCAATACAATAAAAAATGGAAGAAGAAGAAGAAAAGACACACTCTTCTCTCTGTTTGTCCCCGTGTGTCTCACTCACTCAAGTCACTTACTTTTCTCCTTCTCTGTCTGTCTTTCCATGTAACAAAACGTAAATAAATATGTAGACAATGTGAATAGATAGAGTGAGTGATCCATTGCCTGGGTGTTTTTGGTTTACAACAAGAGATCTAATCTTGGTGAGAGACAACTGTATATAGAGCCAGAGGCGCAAACAAAAAAATGAAACATGCACACTTGAGCAAGCAATGTAATACAGAATGGAGTAAGTACTATTTGCAACTTGGGCAGATACATGGACTATGTGCATAAAAGATGTTGTCCTCTTTAATAAAGTATTATATCAATATTGAAATTTATTTACAGTGAAGGTAAAGACAGTGAAGAGGAAAGTGGTACTCTTGGTAAAAAAATGTGTTTTATATGAAAACTTGGTTATCATGCTCACCGACAACGTCAATGGCATCGCCAAAGTAATCAATATCATAAAGACGATATTATTTTGGTCATTATTACTTTCCCGTAATATTAGAATGCATGGCGAAACCTCTCTCTAAAGATTAGCGAGACGACAAAGCAGCAGGAAGCGATGGAGAAGAAAATGAAATGAAAGCAAGAATGACGGTAGTGGCGGCGGTCAGTATCAGTTGAACAACAAGAAAATATGTCGCGACGCAGATGGCAGCCATCCTAATCAATGTCAATATATTTAAGTGTATCTATGTTCAACACTGAAAAAATAACATCTCTCCTTTACACACACAGCGATATAGGGTTTTACTAAACGCGTTTGCAAAGAAGGGAAAAAAGAAGGAAAGCGGCAACAGCAGAAACGTAAAAGTAGTATATACGGTGAAATTTCCCAAAAGACATTTCCATGCCAGTTGAGTGCGTTGGCAGAAAATGTGGAGAGGAAGAAGGGGCAAGAAACCGGCAAGAGTATATCTATATATTTTTTTCTTCGTTTCCTTCGCGTCTTTCTTCGAGTGGATAGAAGATGAGAGAATAAGAGAAGCGCATACACATAAATGCTGGAAAAAAGTGAGTGGGTAGTAAGTCGTTTCTTGTGTTATTCTCTTCCGTTATGTTGTCCTAAAGTATCAAGAGAGATAAGTAATGTTCCAGCAAGAAAAGAGAAGCTGTTCGGAAACGATGAGCAAAGTGAAGGCAACTCTCTTTCTTTCTTTCAGTCAGATAGTCAGAGTAGAAACGAACAAGGAAAGAAAAATGGTGTGTTTGGCTGTTGCAGCAGTGGTAGCAGTAGTAAATGGAATCTCGCTAAAGCTGGAGAAGAAGAAAAAGATATAAATGATATGGCCGATTTTTCTCTCTATGAAATGAAAAAAGAGAGAAATGGATCTACGTAAAGACGCGCTTGTCTTTTGTTTGTCTGCTGGGAGAACGAGCAGAGAAGAAAGTTACTAAAGCTCTTATCTTTTTTTCTGATGATAATGTATTATATTATCTGTGCATTCTTATACATTAGAATAATATATCCTCTCTGTGAGTACATAAACTTAGGTGTGTATCTACATACAAGCATATCTACACATACATCTATCTTGTTTTCCGTCTAAGCTTATAATTTCCTGGAGACAATTTTCCCTTCCTTTTCCTCCTTATACTATTATTATATTATATTATAAGAAGAAGACTGAAACGTATCACCGTCTCCGTTTATCTTACTCTTTCCAGCAAAAATGCTCTTGTTATTTCTGCATACCAGAATTATATTCACTTGGCTTGTAGGCATGAATGGACATATTTTTTCCGCTAAGAGAAGAAAAAAAAATTAATTCAGTGAAATGGAACTTTCATTCCGGGGCTCCACTAGTGCATAATAATTACATATTTCTTGAGACTCCACGCATGAACAACGGACTGGATATTAGAGTATAAAAGTTGTAATTTGTATATAAAAATACTAATGTCTACTCATTTTACGGAGATATTATTTGTTACGAGTTTTGGCTAATATAAAATGTTGTGTTATATAGTGGTATGTACAAAAATATATTCAAAATGCAAATTCTTGTGCTAAAGTCAAAATCGATAAAAGTTCATAGACTTATTTTGAAGTTCAGGAAATAATAGTGCCTCCTACTTTTGAGGTTCATGACACTCGCAAGGCAACATGGAGAAAAAAAAAAATTCTTGTGCTAAAGTCAAAATCGATAAAAGTTCATAGACTTATTTTGAAGTTCAGGAAATAATAGTGCCTCCTACTTTTGAGGTTCATGACACTCGCAAGGCAAGATGGAGAAAAAAATGGAAAGCCAACCTTGAATAATAAAAATGTTTTTGACAGGGGATTTCAGAGAGGGAGAAAAAAAACTTTTTTTCTATTCTGTTATTACTCACTATTATTATTTCCATCGCTATAACAAACGGAAAAAAAGACCGTGACCCTGGAAGGACCATGTGTCATGTCAGCATAAAAAACTTTTTTCTATTCTGTTATTACTCACTATTATTATTTCCATCGCTATAACAAACGGAAAAAAAGACCGTGACCCTGGAAGGACCATGTGTCATGTCAGCATGTCATGTCAATGTACATTATGCCTTTTAGTTTCTTGCATCGCCATCTAAAAATATGACAATTGCCGTTTCTCAAAACGACGTGTTGTTAGTACAATGACGCTTTTTTGTTGAATGCAAACACAGTGTCTTCCTTGTTTTCTTACGTTTCCTCTCTCATAAATCATTTAATAGTTTGGTGGATGGGTAACCAAGCAAACTAACTAAACCTTTTCTTCTCGCTCCTTCTACTACTTGACCAACAAAGTGTCTTGTCCAATGTTGAAAAGTAGACGAAGGAACAATACCGAGAAGATAAGAGGGTAAACACAAGAGCTAAAGTAAATATTAAACAAGTGGATATATTACGTAAGTAATGCACACCTTTTTAGTAGTAGAGTAAACCTACTAGACACACGCCTTGTCTGTCCTTCGCCCCCGCAAACAAAAACACAGACTAGAGCTGGCAAGCTTAGTAGCTCAGCTCAGACACAAAAGTTTACTTTTATGTGATGGCATGTAAAAGTATAAAAAATATACAAACACAAGAAAATTATGCGTTTCTTGTAAAAGTAGCTATACAGCCACTACGACTAGTACGAGTAGGAAATGTAGTAAAAGGTGTTTGGTTTTGGTCTGGTCGGATGGTAGGTAGTGGATCAATGAATGCTAAATAATGAGAACAATGGCTTCCTCAGAAGAGGAGACATGGTCTCTGGGCTGCTCTGTTCTTTTTTCCACTGCTCATTCTCTACTGCTGCTGATGAAGGCGAGAGAATAGCTTTTCTGTTGTAATTAATGCAGAAAGTTGTAAGACGAACAAGAAGAAGTGTAGCGCTCCTTCTTGTTCTTCCTGAGGTTGTGTTGCCGCGAGCAGAATTAAAAGATAGGAAAGATGTGGTGGTGGAGAATGGAATATATAGATACATAATAGCCACTTGCTAAAACGCCTGTACTTATAAAATAGATCGTTAAAAGAAAGACAAGAGAGGCATATAACGCCAAAGAAAAAAGTGTCCCTTGTGACTTGCAAGTAAGCAAGCCGCAATGTTTCAGAGTGACTAATGTTCTTTGAAAACTTGTCCTTGTTATTCGTACCAGTGGAGAAGTACTCAGGAAAATGACACGGTTTACACACAGATGTATATGCTTCTTCTTACAGCACGCACTGAAAATGTGTATTATGTAGCGTAAAATAAAAGGATGAAGAACTGGCAGTTAGACTGTCTAGAAGTAGTGGTGGTGGCGGCGGCGGCGGGAGGTGGTGATGATCCTACTTTTTCTTTTCATAAAAACGTTCAAACTAACTCTTGCTTTTATGGTAAGTTCAGCATTTTTACTTGGCCATTTTTACCTAAAAGATAAAGTCATAAGTCATGAGTGATTATAGGGAAAATTCACGCAATACGGAAGATTAAAAAACTTGAGCCCGAGGAGAACACTACTACACGGTTTTTTTCTGCATACCTTTTCCCCGTTTGAACTTGGTAAATTTTTACACGGATAGTTTTTACCACAGCTAAAGCTAAAAAGAATGAGACCGGCGACCAATTAGCATTCTTGCATAATGAACCTTGAAGAGTAAAAGTGACAAAGTACATGGACTACTGCGACTAGCTGTAGCTGTACTTTTTCCTCTGTTGAGCTATGTGGTCGAGTTTCAAAACTTTTTTTGCCTGTGATGCTATATTATGCTACTTTTGCTAGCCACTTGGTTCGCATAAATACCTTCCCTCAAGTAAGCTTGTAAAAATGTACCACTACCACTGCTACTACCACTACCACCACCACCAAACCCAAGGAAAAGACTCATTTTTTGTTTTAGACTGAGCAAGAGTTGTAGTAGTGGAGATGTTGGGCTCAGAAAGAGAGAGAAAGGAAAAAAGTTCCATTTCCCCAAGTAGCAAAAGACTGGAATTACCTGAAACCAAGTAACAAGGAAACAAGCTTTTGTAGCAACTTGAATGCTTACTTTGTTGGTTGGCAGTAATAATAATGAGAGGAGTAGCTCTTCTCCGGTAGTAGTGGTTGGCTGGTTGTCTCTTGTTACTTTCGTTGTACTAATAATAATTCAAACGGAAGCTGTATTCATGGGAAGAACTTGCCATCTTGCAATTTATCATAGAGACTTTTCCAAGAATACTTGTACCTAGAGCTAACTGAGCTGCTATGCTATACTACTATGATGCAAATGTGTAGTGTGGCAGACAGAAAGAGAGGATTAATGAGGAAAAAGAAACAAGGGAACGGAAAGAACACAAGAGCAAGCGGCTTTATAACAACAACTACAACATGAAATAGTTATCTTGATGGCGGTGATGATGATGTTGTAAGCTTTCTCTCTTGTGAAATGCAACTTTCACAATAGCAATAATAATAACAATACAAGTGCTTGTGAGAACGATGACGATGAGAGGAAAAAGGATGAAGAAGGGGATGATGATGATGATGCTTATGAAAAAGTGAGACGGTTCAAAAGAGTCTTTAGCAGGAGGCCCACCTGTTTCCTGTACTCTTTTTGGATCTTCAAAAGCACAGTAAAAGATATACAATGCTTGATAAACCTGCTATTGAAATACAAAGACTTATTATGTGACTAGTTATTTATGTTTGTTTTTCCCGTTAGGTTTCAGCTTGGTTTACTTTTTGCAGAGGTTTTTATGCAAATGATGATGATGATGCATGTAGGTAATAGATATTCTTTCTAATTGTTGGTTTTTCTAGTAATCCAGGCCACCAGGACACTTTTTGAGCCAAAAGTTTTCAAGCTGTCACGCCATATGGGCACTCCTCTGCGTGTATGAAGGCGAGCAAATACGAATGCAAGAGTAATACACCTTGCGGCTTCTGGTTTGGTGGAAGGCAGGTGGAAGGGAAATGTTTCATTTTGTAAATACGAAACAAACAATCATATATCACCTATTTAATTACATGTTGCCGGTGTACAGTATGTTTCAGTTTAGCCAGCAATTTTTTTCTGCTCGTTGTTTTAATTAGAAAGCTTTTGTTAATTTGTATTAAAGAGTAGAAATCTGAATGAGCGACAGACGGCGGAAGTGAAAAAGGATTTTTCTGGATAATAAATAAAGTCACAAACGGTTATAATAAATGCATTTCATATTTTTTACAAGAGAGCGATCAACGTTGAATCCCGGAAAGCCGGCAGGGAAGGGAGCAAGTCATGAAAATATAATAATACCTATATAAGTTTCTATTTCAATTATGAGAATGTACTTGCATGAAAACTAGAAAACGTTTTTGTTCTCAAACAACAGGGAAAAGGGTGTCCATAATAATAAGATATAATCATGTATGCATCTATTATATTACTTGTATGTGTCTATGCAGTAATTGCAGTCTATTTTTTTCATCAAATATTTACATATTTTTAACAAAAAATCCGTCCCGCAATTTCCGGTTAGATTAATAACATGAGCCTCGTGAATTAATAAATCGAGTAAAATATAAAACGATCAGAATATTGTAAATAATGCAGTTATTCGAAAGGATCAAACAGCCTTTCAGTGGATGTTTCAATTTATAAACAAATACAAAATATGCAGTACGTTAAATGGATCATGCAACTATTAATTTCTTTTATTCATCATATTTAGCCTTTTTACTTAGGTAAACGGCTATATTTTGAAGCAAAATTATTGCAGCTACCTAAATACGTTCTTGACACGATTTGAAACTTAGAATTTGACAATGGAACAATAGAAATGCTTAAAATTGAGATGTGTCGTAAAAATATGTTTCCTGTCGTTTCCACATCTTGAAGG
>JAANSP010004450.1:0-10184 GCA_036850745.1 Homidia socia
TTTTTTTTCAAAACCTTGTGAAAAAACTACAACTTTTTGGTTTGAAAAAGTAATTTCGTTTGGTTCAGATTTTGCACAATTAGATTAGAGTTTAGAAATGCCAAGAAAATAGCAAAACTGTCTGAAAGATGATCAAAGGTTTTTTTTGAGTTTGAAGTGTCTTCAAAGAGAAGCCAACCAACAATAATGCCCCCTGCCCAGAACGCCCTGACTTTTATACCCCAAATTTTTAAGCAAGCAATGCATTGCCGGAAATAGCAAATTTGTTTAAATTTCAAGATTTTTCATAAATTAATTGTAATTAATTACTGCATTAGTAAATGAAGTTATGCCGTTTTCCCGACTTGAATATATTTAAATGATTTCCTGTATCGATTTTCTTGTCCTTTTTTATTGTTATAACTTATCCAGTTAATTACTTCAATGTACATTTATTTAAAAATTTCATGGGTACTGAATAAATCGACTATGAATTAAAAATTCATGGATGAATTAACTCAAAAATAGTTTAACTTTCTAGTAAGTTTCAAGTATTAAAGACTCGAATTTCGAGAAATAGGTTTCTCAATTGACGAAGAAAATAAAGTGTTTAATTTTAATTCACCTAATTCTCAATAGTTTCAACTCATCTCAAGGAAAGTTATTGGGGATTTTATTTTATGTATTTCACGGGCAGTTCTTTATAGTGATGATGATATTTTTTGTTGCAAAAGTCTGAATCAGAAACTCAAAGTTATTTGCCAAATGCAATTTATGGTAGATGCTGGTCTTCGTTTTTAGCCATTTTGCATATCGAAGAATACATTTATTATGCATAAAGGTTTAAATTTAAAAAAATAATTCATAGTAAAGTTTGCATAAATTTCGATTTTATTCATTGTCTTCAATACAATATTTTGTTTCAGATGTTTATATAATTAATAATCCATGAATTCGCCTAATTACATGGTTATTCAATTCAATAAAAGTTTTTAACATGTGGTGTTAATGATGCTGCAAATATATTTTAGAGTTCAGACGCAAAATAATACAGACGTTTATAATACATACCTTAAAACTAAATAATAATAATGATGTCAAAACGACAATGACACATAAAATAAGGAGAATGGTCATAATTGTTTACATCAGTTGTTGTATTATGCTAACTAGGATTTTCATTTTAATTGTATTCGCAAAAGTATAGCAGACGGTCGTTCGTTACTATAACATAGCGCTTAACAAACAAATACAAAAACAAGGAACTATAATGAGAGCTACCAGAGGTAGTTCGTTCAGCAGTATTATTCAATCATGTAGTTAATGATAACGGTATGCACATGTTAAGTATCAAAATTAGCTAAACAAACATTAAGTAAAATCAACAATTATATTTACATACCTAGTTTATGGTAGCCGATTAGAATATAAATACAAAAGTTGGCAAAATAAATAAAGCAATAATGAAAAATGACTCAAGCAACTATTAAAGCTTTCAGCCTTGAGTGAGGACAGCTTTTCATGAATTAATTAAATAAATACATACGCAGACAATTAGAGTCTTAGATTACATTGAAAGTGTAATAATAGAGGAGATCAAAAGAGATTACTGATTTCACAGAGTCGCAAATTATCCTTTTTAGACATTGAATTAAGTTTAACATTTGTAACTCGTATGAAGAAAAACAGCATAGTGTAATAAAAATGAGTTAAGTTAGTTTGCAGCAGCGTCCAAAAATTTCGTTAAAGCAATCAAATCCAAGTGTGTTACTGTAAATAAATATTTTTAATTTTTATATGCTGATTTTTTGTAGATGTGTATAAAACTCTCGGTAGAATTAGTAATAACAACATGAGTAACAAGTACAAGTACTGAGTTCACTCCAATAATCTTGTCCTAAACTTTTTTTTTAATTTTTAACAATCATTGTAACAATATCAACAACACGATTTTTGTATAAATCACATATCTATGTAAAAATTGTCTACCTGTATAGCTTATTTATATGCGACTTCGACTTACTATTATTACAAAGAAACTCAGACCGATTTCATAGATCACTTTTTTCGGTAGAATAATCATTCCTAACATTTAACAAAGTTTACACTTAATAAATTATTTGCTCATATTTAACCAAATATTACAATTTATTTTACACTCGAGTGTTTATATAACATTATATATCATACTGTAGGTTTATGATTTGATCCCCTGGTGTATTGTGATTATTCACGTCATTTTTGTATCCGTGCGAACGCGAAAATTGTATTTTAAACTCAGGTAATATGGTAATTGTGGGAGTACTTGGTAATAATCATTATGGTTAATCATTATAATAATTTAGGCACTCATTACCTACCTATCTTTATAAGGCGTTTAAAATGCTAATTACTATTATGAAATTGTTTTGTGTATCATACGAAACTATAATTTGAGAACATGCTGCTGTAAAGTACATTATTACGCATGGGTAACCTCCGTATATAATAACAAAAGCTTACTATGATTTGTGAGCTAATGAACTTAATCCGGATATTACTAACTTATTAAAATTGTCTCACTTCTTAATTGCATTAATTTTGTTCTAGGTTTTAATTACTTTCTAAGGTAAATCAATACGTTCCCATGTGAAAAGCTACATTTCAAAACTGAAAACACAATATATCTGTCTGAATACAACGAGATAGTATACGATAATTTCTATTCCATTCCAGCCAAGCATACAAAATGGTAATTTGTAATGTAAATTTCGCATGGTACTCTCTTTGGCATGTGACAACCGTAACTTGCAACAACTGTTTCAATTACCTATATGCAATTCAAATGAACAAGTCATTCAATAATATAAATTGTGAAAAGTGACTTCGGGAAACAAAAACATCATTGTATGTCGTCATCATAAGATGAAATATTCCATGTTCACATTCAGGTAGAACAAAAGTACACAAAATACCAAAATTGTCATAATACTTTCTTTTCATATTCAAATGACTTGCAACCTTTATACCTTAAATAGGTGGCGTAGTTTTTAGGACAATAGATTTTGATAAAGCATTTGAATTATTGTTTAAATGTTTTTGGTTTGTTTGGATGCGAAGCAGTTGTGAGAATGGTGAATGGTGGAGAGTGGACAAACAAATGACGTTTTTTTCAAAAGCATAGATAATAAAAACAGTAAGAATAACATTAATAATTTCTCAGTCTTCAAAGTTAAGGCATAATAGACAATTATTAATTTCAGTTCGTCGTAATAATTATAATAGTAATCAGTAATAAATATAAATGATAATGGTTAGTATTTCGACACCAGGCCTAAAATCCGAAAGTAATTGACTCACTCACTACACACAGCTTCTAAATACAAACCAAAAAATCGAAAATCTACTTCTGTAATATATAACCATTGATGGTAATTAGTGTCTCTTGATAATAAACTGTACTATGTAGGTAGATAAATACAATTAATTACTATTGCTTTTGGCATTCTTAAAGTGTTTTTATTTCTTCGGAAATTGTGACTTGATATTCATTTTGTTGGAAGCACACAGTTTACTAAGCATGTTTTGACTGAAATTCAAGAGTTCACCATTTACCATCCGTAGAAAACAATACGGAATATTATGACATAATATTATCTGTAAACGAAGACTATTATGCTATATATGGGTGGCAAAATAATGGATAAGGAGATCAATAGCAGCCATCTCGCCAATCGTCCACTGGTCCCTTTTGGGAAGCACTAGATGCTTTGGAAATGGTTCCACCAAATCGACTGGAAGAATTTATTTGAGATGGACGGCTGAAGTAAAAAGATGAGAAATGAAATAATTATATTATGTTCGCTTTTACATATGTATATTAGAATGACAAAAGTAACTAATACTACTAACCTGAATCGAAACTGCCCTGGCGCTGGTATTCGACTTTGTGCTCGAAAAGTGGGAACAGGTATTCCTGGCGCCATTGAGCTTTTTGTTGTAGCAGAGTTTGATGGTTGCTGTACTGTGTGGGTCGAATTAGTGGGTCGTGGAGGACGGAGTCCACCCGTGTATCTAGGGGCAGCCATGCCAGTTGTACGTACATTACCCATTGAAGATCCTTGAGGTCGATTCATGGTTGATGAAGCTCTGGAGTTATTACTGGACCCTAAGGCTTGAGCTGAGTAAACTCTGGAAGCACCATTTCCTGAGCCAATACCGCTTGAAATGTGATTCAATGCCGCTGGAGTAGATGTGTTACTACCACCCTAAATAATAGTATCCCAAAAAGTAACAAAAACAGATTAATAGCATTTGGCACAAGCTAGGCTCACACGAAAAGAACATGGTCACTGTAGTAGCTTGCTGTAAAGTCATCATAACTTGAACTCACCCTCATCCGTGTGCTACCGGAGGCACTTAGTCCTTGATTGGAGCTTGAAGCTGAAGTAGACTCTGAACCGTGAATTCTCAAGCGTGGCCTATTGTCTCCGTTTCCTAATCGTGAAAGACGAGAATCACTGATGTAATGATTCTTTCGTAACTGTCCACCACCGGCCTGAGGAAACACCAAATTGGATCTAATGCCTGTTGCATTCCGAATCACAGCCAAATTGGGCATGCTTCGTCGGACAGCTTCACCTTCACGCAAATAACAAAATGTAAGTACAAATACTACATATTGAAAAATATTGGGTGGTGTAACGTTAGAGCACTGCTTATTTTTTTGTGTAAAATTAAAAGGAAAAATTGAATTGAAAGCTTACTACTTGACTGAATATCATCATAAGACTGGGCATCCATTGGACTAGACAATCCAGAAGATGTTGGTGACTCAGATGAATGAGCAACAGAATAAGTATCTGTAGAAGAGGTCCGTGCGGCGACCAATCTTGTCTCATCCAGATTTGCCACCACTTCATTTTCAAAATTCATACAAACGGAAAAATCAAAGCATTTTTTAATATCGTGACATTTTTCTAAACAAAAAACAAAAATAAATGCCAAAAATAAAGAGAGAAATAAAAAATATCACATCTTACCCCTTGGACTATGCTCAGAATATCTTCCTCTAGTTACAGTGGAGCATCCGAGGCCTAGAAACAATTTAATTGTGGTAATTACTAAGTTATTAATTTCAACAAAATACGCAGCATAGATCAACCAGAAATTTAAATTTCTACCACTTACTACGAATTTGACTGGCTACACGTGAGTTTAGATCTTCCATACTGGTATTCCGACTATTACGGGCTCCCTGTGTTTCCCTTTCAGCATCTGGGTCGTACGAAAATGTATTATTCAAATCACTTCTTGACGTATTAGCAGAGGCCTGAGGAGATGAATTATTGTTAGGAGACTCTTCATCACGACGAATAACGTAAGATAGATTTCTGGTGACACGTCGTGACTTGTCTGCTGAGGGAGAGTCTCCGTTCTCGGCCACAAACGTTTCATTTAAATTGGCCGGTGAAGCTGATGCACCAGCAACTCCAATCTGGTTTTGGTGGTCTAGATGAGTTAGGTCAATAGTCGTATTGAATTGGCTATGATGTGAACTAGCAGCGCCAATGCGATCAGGGGACATGTTAATTGTCGTATTCAACTTAAGCGGCGATCCTGATCTTGCGAAAGATCCAAGTTTAGGGTTGCGCTCAGGGGACATATTCATTGTTGTGTTGAGAAGCTTTTGAGGTGATGGCGAATCTCCTTCCCCTGCTTGTTGTGAAAATATTTCCATGGTTGTATTCAGATGACTTCTGTTTGCACTTGATCGTCGAATCACTTTAAAAGTAGCACCACTGCCTGCAGTTTCATTCAACAAGTTCGATCTAGTAGATACTGGCAAGTTTCGTTTTACTTCTCCAAAATTTTCATCTGTAAAATTAAACACACATACACACACACACAGTCAGATAAAAAGTGCAGCTGACAATCAAAATGATTAGTAGCACTTCAACTTACCGACGCTTCCGAAAGGACTTTTATGGTCTACAGGCGACAAGTCTATAGCAGGGTGATCAGTCAACTCATCAGATTCACCGGGTTCTGGACTAATGCTGATCGTACTATTCAATTTAAGTGGAGATCCAGACGGTGCAAGCTTAAGGCTACGATCAGGAGACATACTTATTGATGGGTTGAGACATTTATTAGTCAGTGATGGCTCTCCTGGACTTGTTCCTTGAGGCGCATACTCCATTGACGAATTTGAACTTCTGCCAGTGCTAGATCGACGAATCACTTTAAAAGTAGCACCACTGCCTGCAGCTTCATTTATCAAGTTTGATTTAGCAGATACCGGTATGTTTCGTTTTGTCTCTGCGTAAACCTCCTCTGCAAAAATATTTGAGCACACATATGAGTCAGATGAAAAATTAAAATAAATTGAATTTTGTAATTTTACTGGGTAATTTATATTACCGGTAATAGCACGTGTTACATAGTTTAGCAAAGAAAATCGTATGTTTAACAAGCCCGTATCCAAGAATGATCGATCGTCTTCATTGAAGTTAGCTGGAAGCTTTGATGTTTGAACGTCACATAACCTTTTCAAAAAAATAAAATAAAATATATACAATTTTGGTCAAGAATAAAAATAACTTGCAGTATCAGAATACGGCCATTTTCATTGAGGATTTACCAATCTGTATCCCGAATAACTTCCGAAATATCTTCAATCTCAAGTAAAGACAGTTTGTCAAACCCTTCGGCATCAGGAACTACTGGCAACTTTCGCACTCCAAAGATGTTGTTACTACCACTAGGTGCAAGTGGGGTAGAAGTTGAAAGGGTTGAAGGTCCATCGTTGTTAACTCCAAACAGTAAAGAACTAGGTGCTGGACTGTCCAGATACATTCTGTCCAAATTCACCTGAATATCGTCCAACTGCTCCCCCGTTGCATTTAATGACAATGAGCCAAGGCTTCGATCGGGCGTCTCAGCCCTCAAAGACCCGTCAGAATCTTGGACAGACATGGCTATTCTTGCAATTGACTCCGGCATTCGAACTTTTAACGTTTAAATATTCTACCGTAATTCTCAACAGTGTATTTTCAATAGCTTTCATTCGCCTCATTTGATGATGCATTCGCAGATCTAACATCTGGACAAGTCAAAACCACTTTGTTATGCCATTAGACAGTCGATTGTACAGCCTATTAGATGCATCTCCAGTTGTTCCAGTCAATTATATTGGAAGTTAGCTATTGATAAACAAACAGTTCAAACTAATAGTAGTTTTAAACACATGGTATTAAATTAATATCATAGTAGCAAGTAAAATCACTGTTTTGCTGTAAAATATTTATTATTATTACTTACAACTTACATTTATAAAACTAAAAACTTGATTGCGTATACCGATTATTTTTATTAAACTTTAATTGCATGTAGTTTGAAACTACTTTTTTATTAAAGCAAAATCAATCTACAAAACTAAAACTGCAATCTTGTATTGAAACTCTTGTTCTGTAACAAAACATGAAGTAAATAGATAATAATGCTTTAATGCTCCTACTATCAACTATATGATTGCGAGTGCTAATCAAATTAAATGTTTAAATGGCAAGTATAGAAGAAGTAAATTAGCAAAAAATATAAAAAGGAAACCAATGTATACGCAATGACAGGAAAACAGACCACAAATAGGGATAATAATAAAAATTGACTTTTTTAATTGGCAACTTATATACTATTGCTGCTACCACAGTGACTTTTAAACATTTGACACTAAAAGTATAAACAACTATCAGTCACGTGCCTTCATTCATGCCAACATAAAGTAGAGCCAAAAAACTTTAGAGCCCTACCCCAACTCATAAATATAAAACAATAATATCAATTAATAAACTAGAACTCACTAAATTGTTATGATAATATCATGCCCCAACATTTGACACATCAGATGGACAACTGAACGCAAGCACAGCACTAATAATTAACAGTTTACTATAATTTTTAGTACGCAGCCAACTAAACGTTTTTAACTCTTACAAAAAAATCAGCTGAAATTTAAACGTGTCTATCGACTTGTGCTCTTATCAAAATGTACATATGCCAACAACTGTTTCCCGTTTCGACAATCGACACACTGTTGTTGTTGTACTGGCACAAGGAAGAGGATGTTATCATGACAGTCGTGCTGATAATGCGCCTAAACCCTTTCAAAATTTGCACACCTTTAAACAATCGTCAGCGAATAGTGGTGGTATGCTATGTCGTTGCAGCAGCACATCCACCTTTTTGACCAATTTTATGACATAAGTTCTAGAATATCTACTACGATGACTAAACCCCAACAACCTAACAAATAGTAGTAGATGATGACCAGTACCAACAACACAATCAGTCACTCATGCATATCATATATATTACCTACCTATCTTTAAACTAGAACACCATCATCATAATCTTGATGCAAATTTTCTTTCTTTTTTTGCAACAACTTCTCCTCCTCCTGTCTAACTAATCAGCCTGTTTACAGTTTAGCCCTATCATGAACAAAACAGAAAAAGAAATCACACATAAAACAGAGTGACAATTCAATGGGCTTAAAAAAGAAAGGATTTTGACTATTACTACGATGTACGACGGCAACGTTGAAATCCAAGCAGTGACGACATTGGATTTTGGACGGATGATGGAATAAATATGGAATTCAATTCAACATCAAAGTCGGTATGTTTTGTCTACTACGTCTAGATTAGGATTAGACGATGATCCTGCTCTGCTGTCGAATGTAGCAAGCAACACAGTAGGATTTTTAAAGTATATTTACACATGCACAAGAAGCATAATGCATAAATTGAATGAAATGAATGCAAATCTTACTTTTGAGTTTTTAGTAGTTTTGTTTGTGGAAAGATTTCAGATCACATTGAGGTTACTTTTATAATAATAAAAAAATACTACCACTATTAGAGCCGTATATGCAATGCAACAATAACACTCATCAAATTTCAACGAGATCACCAGTTACCACACACCAACACCACAATACAATACAGACAGAAAGTCTTGTTAATTTAATATAACCTGCGTCTTCCCAAAAAAGTACTTAACTGTAATGTAAAACTCATTTCACTTTAGCTTTACGTTACTTTACTTCAGCTTGTTGTTCTACTCGCACTTGTAGTGATTCATGCTGAATTGGTGAGCAAAGGTAAAAAAAAAGTGAAAGAATGTTTTTGTTATTGTAAATACTGCTGAGACTGGTTGCTTGCTGTACAGGATTACCATTTATTTGTAGTTTGTTTCTAGTAGTAGTGGTGTTGTCGTAGTAATGGAAATTTAAATGAAATTGCAGTATAATCAAATCACATAATCATGTGTTGTTGTGAGATACTGTATCCACACTAGTAGTTAGTTACTACAAAGTACACATACCAAATAATGTAATACATGTGTCTGTTCTGTATGGTCAACTATTAGCAAAATGGGCAGAATTGCAATATGAATGAAATAAATGTTGTTGATGTTGATGATGATGATGATGATGAGGCCGTGTATAATGCTTATAATAAAACTGTGGTGGTAAAAAGTATGCGCAACTCCGGCAGATGTAGTAAAGCAATGTATACAAATGAAGAGAGTTCTGCTAACCTCTCAGCAAACTCAACGTGCAGTCAGGGGGTGTGTAAAAAGGAAATTTTATGAGTAGTAAAAATGTTGATAAAATGGATAAGGAAATTAGTTTGATGCAAGTGGTGTTGTTGCTTGCTGCTGTTGTTTTAGTTGAATGAATGACAGGAAGAGTGAGGAAAGGTGAAAAGAGAAGTATTTGTGGTGGTATGGTGGTGGCACTCGCACTCCACAATTCTGCTATTCTGCTGTCTGCTATCGTTGTTTGTTAGATGATATTATGATGATAAATGATTGACCCGACTCCACTGATTGACAGAAGAAGAAAGGACATTGACAGAATACCTGCACAGCACAGAGCTGAAGGTGCTAACTGCTAATCTATCTGTTTGACAGGATGGGTTCATGGAAATATGGACATATTGTTTTAACCATGTTTAAAACTTGTAAATACATGGACAAAAGAAATTGGTTTGGTAAAATGGACTATGGTAAAAACATGTATAAAATAAAAACACAGGAATTTCGGGAGAAAACCCAATTTAAAATATGTTTTAACGCCAAATACATATAAGATATCATGAAAAAGCTTGTTTTCTTGAGTTTTTTCTCGGTTAATCGTCAAATATTTGCTGTATTTTACT
>JAANSP010004451.1:0-10183 GCA_036850745.1 Homidia socia
TCATTGGTGACCTGACCAGCGTCAAGACACTCATTAATGCACTGATCTGCCCTTTGTAAAACACAAGAAATCCTTGCCGTGTGCTCAGTTGCCTGGATGAACTTTTGACGTTCATCTTCACACTGGTTCAAGTACTCTTGCATCATTTTGAGAAGCGACTTTTTCTCACGTTCCCCCGCTTCAATCACTTTCATTGCATTTTCTAACTGCATAATTACGAAAACAAAAAAATGTCTCGAGTAAATTATTTTTAAACTTTAAACTAAAAATGACATGTTTAAATAAATCACAATACCTGCCCTTCTATTTGACTAATGCGATGCACAGTATCAACATTTCCTCCAAACGCTCCACTGCAGCTTATCTCCAATTTGTTACGAAGCTCAATAAGCTCAGCGTCCTGGCGTTGGATAGCATCTTGTTTTTCTTGCATCACGTTTTGGAGTCGCAAAACGATCGCACGTTCCTAAAAAATACAGTTACGTCAAGGGAAGCTCTTAAAATAATATTTGAATTGACGAATAATGAACGATGTGCATAGACCATGACCATACTCGTTGCAAAGCCCTCTGTCCTTCTTGTATTTCAATGGACGCTTGATCTCTGTACCTCCTTTCTCTTTCCTTCAGGTTTACAGTTTCCTGTCGTAATTTGCTTCATTTCTTTATCCAGAATCTCAAATGACTTTTCATTTTCATTCAACTTCCCTTCTAGAATTTCCACGTGCCCTTTAAAAGTTTTTATTTGGCTTTCCAGAGTTTGAATTCGAGCTTTGCTTGCCTTTAGCTCTTTCTGGCATGACTTCCATTCTGACGTCATTTGTCCTAAATCACTGGTCAGTTTTTCAATTTGCTCTTGCCTTTTATAAAGTACAAAATTATAAAATTATCATGCTTTTGCAACAACCGAGGTTGATTTGATATGCTGGAAAAGTGAAATTAACAATTCCACATTCCACGCATTCTGGAATAACATTTTACTTTTTCTTGTCTTGTTGTATCAACGCATTCCTATGTAAGCCGTTAGGGTTAGTACTGACGGCTCCAACCTTGTGAACATCAACGGAGGCTGTGTCAGCATCTCCTGCGCCATTTGTTTGTATAAACTCTTGTTGATCTCCAGACGAATTAACAAGGGCATCTTTGAGTTTGAGCTGTAACTCTGAGACTTTTTGCTGGAGAGCTATAATTTGTTGCTGTCGACCCCTCCAACTTGCACCCCCGTTTCCATTTATCAAATTTAAAACACCATGAGGAGTAGCTCCAATCTCCAACCTCTTGACTCAAAGCCTGTATTTTTTTAAATCCAAATACGTGCATATAAAAGAGTGATGATGAAAAATGTCTATGAAATTACAATTTTTCAAGAAAACTAACTCGAAGTGCAGTTTTTAGCTCCATTCGAAGAAGTTGATTTTGTCGACGATATTCGATAACTTTATTAGTTAGCTGCGCATTCTGTTGAGAACCAGGCGTAGTAGTGTTCACAAACTCTGCCTCTAAAGTCAGCCCCCGGCTGAGCATATCGTCATTAATGTCTCGATCTCGAAAACACTCGACCATGTTCTTGAGGCTTTCATTTTCACGAAACAGCTTACTTATCATTTGTCTTCATCCCCTCTGTCTGTGCAGTTAGGTCCCGATTTTTCTTGCTTAAATCGACAAGTCTCTGTGACATAATAGTGGTGGTAGCATTGGAATACTCTGCTTCCTGAACTCGCTAATGATTTTTAATGTCAGTGCTTCATTATAAAAGTTTGGCTCTCGTAGTCAATCAATTCATATATAGCTATGCAAATAATAATTGTATCATATCATTTCGTAAAAAAGGACATACACCACATTTGTCCCGATGTTCTGCGCGATACTTTCTTAGATCAATTACTTCTTTATCCAGGTAATCGAGGTGACGCTTCAGGTGCCAATTTTGTTCGAGAAGGCTCTGATAAAAACAGAATAGCCAAATTACCCCATGCGTATAGTATAGTAGTGTTTACGTGTACATACTATGATTTCACATGATTACTCAATATATGGACAATATTCTCACATGAAGTTTCTCCTTCAAGTGACAACTTATTTCTAACGGGAATTCGCAGTTATCAGATATCATATCATTTCGTAAAAAGGACATACACCACATTTGTCCCGATGTTCTGCGCGATACTTTCTTAGATCAATTACTTCTTTATCCAGGTAATCGAGGTGACGCTTGAGGTGCCAATTTTGTTCGAGAAGGCTCTGATAAAAACAGAATAGCCAAATTACCCCATGCGTATAGTATAGTGTTTACGTGTGCTATGATTACACATTACTCAATATATGGACTATATTCTCACATGAAGTTTCTCCTTCAAGTGACAACTTATTTCTAACGGGAATTCGCAGTTATCGGGGACTTCAAAAAGCTTTCTTTGAAAATCATCGCCGAATACAGTTTCTGGATCATCATCTTGACTGTCCATGGTAAAGTAATAGACAATAGCGTGACTAAATGAAACGAAAAGATGACCTATTGGTTTGGTGTTTGGTAAAGTTCAAAAGTCACAATAGCAAGCTGAAAAATAGTTTTGTAAAGTAATAATAATTTTTTAGCTCGGACAGGAAATAAACAACAATTAGACAAAGGTAAGAAAAAATCATGCTTGGTAACATGTTAAACCCCAAACCCAGCAACGTTCTCGATAATGACACACATGAAAACTTGGTGAAAACACCTCGTTCAAGCACATAACCAGGAAGGAAGTAGTATTTTATGAATTTATAAAAAACATTGAGCAACGGATCAATCTATAATAATAATACATAACTATGCCGTTAAATCGGTGTATTTTTTAGCTTGCGAGATAAATGATATTTATTTTTAAAATTATACATTATCTATTACTTTTAAATCCGAACGAAACATCATCACTGCGAAAAATTATAGGATATATATACATATATATTCGTATTATCCTGTACATATAATAATATATTAAAATCTGCTTTACTTTACTTAAGGAACTCAATCAATACTTAATTTAAAGTTTAACTTAAACCAATGTAGGATCATAAAATATAATGGATATTAGGAATGATTCTCATTTTAACAGATTATACATACGTTTATGTAGCAATAAAACGAATTTCCCAGTATTAAAATTTTGATTACGATTATTATGTCTCGAATTTTGAATTTACTGAACATGTCATATAAACAAAGTATCGGTAATTGTTGATTCCCTTACGCCAGGAATACTACAAATATTACAAAAAAGAAAATGAGCAATGCGAACACTTTCACCATCAGCCACCTATTCGAAGTTACGGAGCGGAAATACTTTAACAGCTCAGTGTGTGCAGCCTCCACGTTCATTTCTGCGTCTTCAATGTTACTGTCAATACGTTGTACAACCTCTTCTTGTTCCTTAACCATTGTAGCTAATTGCTGAAAAATACCACCTAACTCAACTATAGTTGACTCTATGGACTGCATGGCATCAGCTCTACTGGAAAGGTACGACTCCTGTTATATAAAGGAACGAAAATTAATTTACTTTTGGCTCGAAAAAACAAAAACCACAAATAAACTTTTTCATTTTATATTTGAACGTACAGTCTCATCTTGGGCAAGTAGTTGGGACTGCCTGTGTCGTAGTGCACCACTGTTATCCCCTATATCAATCGACACGTCACCTCCACTATACGAGTCTTCAGGTATCAATGCGGATCCTAAAACATTTCGAGTAAAATTGTGATATGATAAATCAAGTTGCACCAATGATACTTTGTTCAATAAAATGTAGTATTGACAATGAAATGAGTAACAACTAATTAAAAACAGACCTTTGTAAAATCCAGTTAGGGCCGAAGGAGGAAGGGAAGATGTTACAGGTCCTTGAGTAAATTGGTCCTGTCTGGTTCGCTGCTCTTTAAGATTCTAAATATTCACATTTACATTTTATAGTTAGTTTGGTGACCAATTGCAAATAAGAATCTCTACAACCTTGTGCTCATCAAAACTGGGGTGAATGAATTTTACCTCTGTTCTGATTTGTAGTACGTTTTTAAACTCTGTAGACATTGATGCCAATTTTGACTGAAGACCGACAACAACTCCTGAAGAGTGGGACTGCAAATGCTTTCCATTTGCTGTTTGTGATCCCCGAGAAATCTTTTGGAGCTGAAAAATATAAACACATTGTTTTTGTACCATTGATGTAAATATAATGAAAGAAATTATCGTATCACACAATACGGGTGTTTACAAAATTATTTTATTGTTTATGCAATGTACCTTTGCTATATCTTGATTCAATCCATTTATGTCTTCTTTGATAATGTATGTTAACTCTTGAATTTCCACAGACTTGTCATCAAACAGTGATCTTCGTTTGGCAACTATAAAAATGTTTGAACAAAGTTGAGTGAGAAATAATAAAGCAAAAGCAACGTTTCGCCACAATGATTGAAAAATCGTAATCACAGTGAAATTAGGAATGTAAATATAACTTACGAAGTGCCAGCTTTTCCAGTTTACTATACGTTTTGCTGATATTTTTGCCAATTGCTCTGTAAAAAATAAAGACAGGATAGCGTCAGTAAAATTTGAAAATTCAATTACATTTCATTTTCAGTATATTGCTGCATTTCAATCTTACTTGGCCACTCGCATAAATTCCGAATACTGCTCTAAATTTCGATTGACTCGGTGGTTCGCTAGTGCCATTGGATTGGGCTGCACCTGGCGCTGCTGACGGCCCTGAAGGGACCTCAGCGCTGATTGAAACTCGGATGTTCTATCACGTCCCATGTTTTCCTTGAATTCTGAATTAACAGTCCCAGTCCAAGATGATGATGATGCTGAGGAGCTGGAGCTAGCGGTCGGTAATAATTTCTCCGAGTCTTCAGATTTTGAACTTCCACGACGTCTTCTCGGCACACTCATTTCATTATCACAGAACTGCTTGGCGTTGCTAAGTTGTAGTGTAGTTAAAAATTAAAGCTGACCCGTGACCCACGTGACGATATACAGGAAGTCGTCACACCTCTAATTTTTTGTCACTGACTGTAGTTAAAGTGGTGTTATTGAGGGTTTACACACGGCAGGTAGCGGAAGGGAAGAAACCACCTACAACGGAAAAGAAACAAAATCACACATTTAATTAAAATTAGATACAAAGTATTTATCAAATGATCAAATGCAAAAAACTAAGAAAAGATAAAAGTTATAATTTATATAGGTAAGTAGGTACTGATATTAGGTTAATTATTTTCTTCCACTTTTAAATTTTAGCATAAAAGTAAATTGATCTAGTCACTAGTCAGTCTACCCGACCCGTGAATTAAAAATCGTGACAAACGTGAATAATGAGTACCAGCAGTTAACGAATACACACTTTTCTACAACCCATTTTTATTCATTGTAAAATCTAACATTAACATTACAAATTATTACAATGCCTAAAATAAAAAATTGCCCCAATGAATTTTTCCCAGACCGATATAAAAAACTTTGAAACATAAAATATACACTTTTTCACTAAAGCTTGAAATATTCACCATCAAAACTTTATAAATACAAAGGTCACTTACACATTAAAATTCCTTTGGGTTAAATCTTGAAGAAAAAAAGATACGATACACGATGAAGGTCAGATGAACTGCTGCTAAATTGTGAGACTTCCTATACTCCAATAAATTGTTTGACGATCTCCACACAATAAATTTAATTATGCACAAAACGCTTACACGTTTTAAAGTGTCAAAACGGAGGAATTCAATAGAATTAAAACACTTTCAGGAAGCCAATCAAATTGATGAGAAATTACGGACACAAGTTAGTGGTAGAGTAAATGGTAAAGGGAGAAGATAAAGGATTCACTCAGAAAAAATCACAGTATACTCGATACACTACACATCCATTTCATTATAGGTTTTTAAGCATAATAAGACAGGTATACGGATATTATTGGGGGGCCATCAAAATTACATTTAACTTATGCATTTACTTGGTTGGTGAAATTCTTCATTTAGCTTAGCAGCAACAGATGCACTAATATACGTGTACTGACTACGAAGTAAAAATGTGATGTGTAATATATATCACGGATGTTGGTTAACTAGAGAGAAAAAGTGGTGACGTAGGCTGATCTGATGATAGTAAAGTTATACAGCGAGTATAGTATGCATGGGTATGTATGTAGTACTACTAGTATTCTAAATTCTGCTGCTGAATTCTGTGTATGAACAGCAGTTATTGAGAGAAAAGCCAAAAGGGTTTTGGTTTTTTTGTGATAAAAATGTGTAATATGGGCATGCATGGACAATTGGGCACACTACCCCATTCCATGTGCATTGTATATTGCATTGAGCTTGAGCATCTATCTGCAGAAGTGGTGAACGCAACAACGGTGAACTGATTAGTTGATGTACCAATTAATGTGATGATGATGCATTCACACTGGTGATGATAATAAATATAATGCGATGATGACGACGATGATTTATTGAATTGATAAAATAGGTACCTATAAATGAAGAAAATATATACGTAGTAATGTTCGTAAGTTGGTAGAATGACAAGCCAACATTTTAGCCTTTTGTAACTTTTAATGCAGGACAGAGCCAACAACATAAAATACTTCGTTACTTAACGTCCTTGAGTAGGTGGAGCATGTGTACTGTTATGTTTTATTTAGCAGTTGCAACTGCACCTCCGCAATGCTTTGCAATGACATCTACACAACCTAACAACCCTGTTACAGCGAATGGCACGCAAACGCTAACTCACCTAACACATAAAGGTGCAAACGCCAGATATAGTTATAGACTTATATGTAGGCTTATTTTGCATGCAGCGTTTTGTATGAAAATGTCGAGTAGAGAGAGAGACGCTGTCTGCTGTCGCTGTTACAAGCGAATGAGCGCCATGATGGATCACAAGACAGTAACAGTTTTGCATGGATTGTTTTATAGAGAATCTAATAATAAGGCTCGAGCGAAGTAAAATTCGTACTTGGTAGCTTGCTTACCGTTAAGCTGTACAGAATTAAAGATTAGATGTCCACATAAATGTCTCAATTGTAGTCTGCAAAACTGCGATAAAAACGGATGTATGTATGCTTTGGGCTTTTAGTTTTAGTTAACACTTTTATACTTCATTATGGCAAAACACATAAAAATGCAAAGCCTGTATCATGCATTCCTATAATAATCTCTGAAGTAACCTATACATAAGTGTTTTCTTGCAAATATTGCAATAAAATTCATATACCTACCTAAGCAAAGTATTGGCATTTGATAATAAGTTTTAGTTAACACTTTTATACTTCATTATGGCAAAACTCATAAAAATGCAAAGCCTGTATCATGCATTCCTATAATAACCTATGAAGTAACCTATACATAAGTGTTTTCAAGTGTTTTCTTGCAAATATCGCAATAATACAATTCATATACCTACCTAAGCAAAGTATTGGCATTTGATAATGGATCAAAATGGTTATTTAATAACTTTTCATAGATGACAATTTTCTTTTTGGTGTTAATTTTTAATAAATTGTGCAACTAATCATGTAAATTAATAAAAAATCATAGACTCAGCTTTTAGGTAAATATATTTTTATTTTATTGATACGCCCACATTTTATAAACAGCACTTTTTATAAGATAGTAACATGTGCACAATTTTGAAAAGTTTTAACATGAAGGTTTAATTGAAATGCATACTTACTGTTAAAGACCAAATTGATAAGTAAAAATGGAATTAAAATGTTTTATTACAAAGGTGAAAGATTAACTGTAGGAGTGACTTACTGACTTTACATAGCCTAATAATTGTTAATTATTTACTATTACTGCAGACTGAATTAAGTAAATATAAAAGTGAAATATAAAATTGAAATACTTGTCTGAATAAATAAAGGTGATTACTGATTACAAATTCAATTCAAAATAATATGTAACTTAATGGGTACTAAGAGAGAATAAGGTATTGAAAAGATTAAGCCAATTTAACTTAACTGCATTTTTAGAAATATTTAAAATATTAGTTGCACAATAATAATGATAAAAATATGTACAAGGTATGTATGATGCTGATTTTGGAAAATGGCAATAATGAGGGAGAAAAGGTTTCAAATTCAGGTTTGCACAAGTGTTGTGGCGATGTCTTCGCTATTGACTTTTTCCTGTTGTGTCTGTGCCATTACTATATCTTCAGTTGTAGATATTTCATCGCTGTTTCCACTAGTATTAGCGCTAACTCCGCTGTCGTCCCGACGTTTTCCACCCGACACCTGCCCATGAGAGAACCGAGTCATGGCTTTGACAAGCATTTCCCGAATTTGTTTCTGCGCTCCCAAAAATGCATTGTAGTTTCCGGTAATACGTACAAAGGTTTCACCAGAATTTCCAGGCGGTAGTGTATCGTCTGGCTCAGTCATGAATTTTACACGACACAGAAAGTTCTTTTGAATGTCACGTACATTTTGTCCATTCTTGCCAATCAGTCTGCCAACCATTTCAGAAGGTACGCTCATTTCCACTGTGAGTCTAATGTCATCAATTTGATGGTTGATCGGACCCTTTCCTTCCTCTACTACTTTATCGTAGATTAGATACTGAGCTTTGAACAGTGAATCGATTACTAAAAGTTAAATAAACAGGGTTTTTATTGTATGATGAATAATGATTATGATTACCTTCACTCTTGTTTTATATTTTATATTTTTTTGTATATTTTATACGAACCTCCGTTGATAACAACACGTCGAACATGGTTATCATCGATGACCAAAGTGTCTTCCATTATTTTCACTGAAGCACCAGTTTGTTGAATAATTTGACGAATATTCGAACCNTGGTCTACTCAAATTACTTTGGTTGTCCGTGTTCCAAGGACCAGTTACAGAATTCAAATATGCTGAAGAGGCAGATGGATACGTGGAATATGTTCCACCAGGAATATACTGAGGTACATTCCCGTTATTATTTTGGTTTGTGCTCAAAGTAAATGGAGTTCTGGTGTTGAATTTCCTACGTGAAGTTCCTCCTCCTCCTCCAGCGCCGTTTGCACGCGGGTAACCCTTAACCCCACCACCACTACCACCGTTGCCCCAACCCCCATTATTTCCTCCAGCAGCTGCAGCTCCTGTGTACATACGAATTTCGCTCTGGTAAGCTTCCCGTAGTTTCTCGGAAATAATCTCTTCTGCTTTGCACATGCCATCAATGGATCCACGAATGGTGATAAGTCGCTCCAAAACAGGTGGAACATAATGCCTGTTGTTTCCCCCAGCACTCTCTTTTCCCATGAAATCAGATTGGGTTGAAATGTGAATTTTTGTTTGAGTTTCGTCCATGATCTTCTTGATTATACTTCCGCCTTTCCCTATGACTCTTCCGATATAGCTGTCCTGTGCAAACATTCGAAGTGCTATTTCTCCTTTTGGTTCTTGTTGATGATCTGATTCTTGAGCAATGATTTCCAATATTTTTCTGCATGCTTTCGAAGCCTTTTCAGGAGGTCCATAAATTGTAACTACAAAATCACGATAAATGAAACTGGATGAACAAAGGAATTATCATTCATGAAAATCATAAATAAATTATAAGCAAATTCACTTACACTGGTTTTTCAGGAACATCATATCTGCTGCAGTTGCGAAATATGTCAAGTCGAGCTCCAGTGCTCTTGGAGATTGATCGGATTGTTGCTACCTCCTCGCCCAATGACCGCTCCCACATACTCATTAGGGACCAATATTTTCAACGGTGGTTCTGCTGCAGCTTGAAGCAATGACTGATAAGCCGCATACGAGGCAGTAGGAATGGTGGTGCCTCGAGGAAAATCCATTTCCAAGGTAGGAAGTGGTGCGCCATTATTAGGAGTCTTCCAAGGAGAAATACTTTTTTTCGCTGCAACTGGCATCCTACCTGCATCTCCACTGCCATCGTTGGTCGTTGGACCGTCACACATGGAATGAACCTCCATATTTAGGCTTATTTTTTCGTGTTTATCGGGCTACAGGGATGATGATAAGGTTGAAAATTAATGTTTGGTTGAAAATGATTGTGATAACTGGGGACACAAAGTGAACAATGTGAAGTGAAAGCAAAACAACAAACAACAAAAAGTTGACGAGAAAATGAAACGAATGAAAAGGAAAGTTTGGGTGAAAATAGCGAGGTGAGATTGA
>JAANSP010004452.1:0-10183 GCA_036850745.1 Homidia socia
TATAAATGGAATCTACTTTTTGCTGCTGTTGTTGTACGGGTTACAAAGCAAATATGGAGAGAGTGGAGAGACAAATACGACATGACATTATATATTTATAAAAAAAAGGTAGGCTACGCACCACCAACATTGCAGATTATTATTATTATTATAAACAGGAAGTTAAAATGTGAGCAAGTTTTTTATTATTTTTTTGGCTAGATAATAAAAAAACTGTGTATGTATATGCAAGAATGTCTGTTGATATATTATACTGTAGATAGAAGCTATATACATGTATATCTACACAAGAAGAAAATAAGACTGTATTTACTTTATGATTTGTGCATATACGCATATGTATATATCCATGCATAACTCTCCCTCTCGCTCGCTCACTCACGTTCAATATGATTGAGTGAGTGACTGAACAACTACGCATTTTTTGATGCTATATGCTGAGCTGCGACACATCACACCACGAACAAAAAAACGAAAAAATGAAAGTAATCATTTCTCATCTTAACGTCAAAATGGCAAAAGCAGCGTGACAGGCTTCAATGCGTCTGATGTATACCCAGCTATAACTGTACAGGAAGAAGGTGGATGGAAAGGTTATATTTCATATTTATAAACAAGTACGTACAATATACGCTTATGCGTGTATGTGAATATGATCGTAAATATAAAGTAGGCAGTTTGCATTGACGAAGAAAATAAAAAATAGATCCCTTCATTCATGCATTTCATTCTTTTCTCCCACCTTCACCGTTGTCAACTGGCAAAAAAGGAGGAGGAGGAGAAGAAGGTGAAAAAAGGAATGGTGAGAAATGCAGTGGCAGGAGTTGGTTTGGTAAAGGGAAGCAGTGGTGGTGGCTGCAGTTCAAAGTCTCAAGACAAGTGACAGAAAAGGATGACGCTTTCAACGGTAACGTTGTGATGGAGGTGCTGGTATTATGCTGCTATGGTAGCACAACACTAGACAACGGCAATGCCAAGCCAAGGCAAAAAAAGAAAAGTGGAGGAAGGGGAACGTGTGCATAAAAAGGAAAAGTTTAAAATTCTATACATATGTAATAAAGCGCATATGTCAAAAACCACTCTGTTAAAAGTGATCAAATATTTCCAAAACAAAAAATAACTATCATCTATTCCTACTCCTACTACTACTGCCGCTATGCACACAATCATTTTTCTGTTTTTCATTTTTTTCTCTTCATTTTCATGCATTTCGTTTGCCGAGTCACTCTCCGTTTATCTCCAGTGGAGAGAAATAGACAGAGAGAGAAAAGGAGAATATTTTTGGTTTCCTTTTCTCCATCTTCTTTTTTCCCCAAATTTTTTTATCATATCATTCGTTATATTTTTTACAATTTCCTTTTTATTCCTTCCGCCATTTAAAGAGGTAAATGGATGAGGAAAATGCAGAATGAGATGTGGAAACGTAAAATATGCAAAATGGAATGGTGCATATTTTTTACAATTTCCTTTTTATTCCTTCCGCCATTTAAAGAGGTAAATGGATGAGGAAAATGCAGAATGAGATGTGGAAACGTAAAATATGCAAAATGGAATGGGACATACTTACCAAACGTTTCTACAGCTTGAGCATAGAGTGTGTGTGCGTATTTTTAAATGTATCGACTAAAACCGAAGCCGTGTAGTTTTGCAAGCAAAAGAAATGTCTCAAGTTAGCAGGGTGCATTGCAGTGACTAGTGAGAAAAATGTATGCTTTCTTCTTCTCCACTCCTCCTCACTCGTTCCATTTAGTCTGGTATATTTATGAGAGGGAAAGGATACAACTGCAATAACAATGGAAGTCATTATTTACCGTCGGAAATATTTATTGCACTGATTCAATGGCAGCGGCAGCAACCTTTTCTGCAAACACACACACAGCAGTCGCCAAAAAAAAAGAAATTTGGTTTGGTCACCAAGACGAGGAGCATCAAGAATTTGCAAAATGTTGGGGGATTATTCAGAGCGAGGAAAACTTACTTATTTTTCCTCCAATTTCACTACCACTACCAGTATACCATACGATTGTACTAAGAAAATGTATACTTTCCCTTCAAAGTAAACAACCAAGCCAGCAAAAGGTATAATAGCAATATAAAATTTGGTTTGGTCACCAAGACAAGGAGCATCAAGAATTTGCAAAATGTTGGGGGATTATTCAGAGCGAGGAAAAGTTACTTATTTTTCCTCCAATTTCACTACCACTACCAGTATACCGTACAATTGTGCTAACATTATGTATACTTTCCCTTGAAAGTAAACAGCCAAGCCATCAAAAGGTATAATAGCAAATATATATATGCATGTGGAGAGAGAGAGAAAGAGAAAGCTGTAGTAGATAAAGAAGAGAGCAAGCGAGTCAAATAAAGAGAAAAACAAAAGGGGAATAAATGAATTGCAGACACGCTACGAAAATTGGGTAATATTAAATGTGGACAGAGAAAGAGAGCTGTAGTAGATAAAGAAGAGAGCAAGCGAGTCAAATAAAGAGAAAAACAAAAGGGGAATAAATGAATTGCAGACACGCTACGAAAATTGGGTAATATTTCGACACACAAAAATTCTGCAGCAGCAGCAGCAGTGCAGTGGCCATTCAAACTTTCTCTCTCCGTCTCTCTCTCTTTTTATTTGCCGTGTAGGTTGTTAAGCTAAAAAGGGCATCTCTCTCTCTCGGTGGATTTTTTATACCCTTTATGCCGAGGTGTTGAAATGTTCCTTTTTCCTTGGCTCTCATTATCATAAACACTTATATTGCTTTTACCTTTACACTCTTCGGCATTATTATATTAATAACTAACATTCCACTCGCGCTTGGTCTTCTCTTTATAGTGCTCTAGGTATGCATTTTAGCCGACTAGACGCATCCTTTTTTACATCATTACTGTTATTGTGAAGGAGTGAATGAGTTTGCCTTTGAGCAAGTGCCACTTTTCCATTTCTACAGGCAGAAAATGTGATGATGGTATTAAATTCGTTACTGATTTCTTTTTTATGGTAATTTGAGGAGACGGTTTGTCACCTTCCATCTTTTGACGTACGTGCATACAGCAGCAGCAGGAACAGCAGATTCATGAGAAAATATTATTATTATTTTTTCCTCTCTTTTTCATTTTCGCACAGTCGATGATGACACCACACTGACGACAGGGATGATGATGGTCTTCATCGTCGTCATCATCATCCTCAGGTGATGTTGCCGATGTAAAGAGGACAAAAAATCCATTTATGAGCATACCCAGAATCATGTCTACATTTCATCTTTGGAGGAAAGCAGGAAAAGTAATAATATAATGGATGAGACATTTTGCAATAAAAGTGGAAGGAGAGCAGAAATTTTTTATAGTGAAATAAACATGAAGTAAAGAATGGATCCGTTGGAAAAGGCAAAAAATTTGTTTGAAACGAGAAGAAAAAGAGAAATGAATATTTAGGGGGAAAATATGATGCAATAATGTTTGAAAGATAATAATAATAATACACTTATTTTCCTCTCCATTTTCTTACTTCTCATGCATCATTTTACATACATCCATTTTTTTCCTACAATCACGTGATACGCACGGACACTTATTTTCCTCTCCATTTTCTTACTTCTCATGCATCATTTTACATACATCCATTTTTTCCTACAATCACTTGATACGCACGGCGAGGATGAATAAAAACTTGTACATAAATGCATTATGCCATTCATGCAGATTATTATTATCCAATTTTATTACACTTTCGTCAAAAAAGTAGCCAATATTGAAAGAAACGCGGCGAAAAAAAATCTTCATTTTTTCCCTTTCACATATTTACCATGTGCAGCTTTGATCCACTCTGAATAATTTCATAAAAAAATTTAGTACATTTTTTAGAAGCAAAAGCAGCGCGCAATAGATTTTACGTTCCCTTAAGGAACTGAGACGGAAGACAGTAAAAAAAGGTTGATAATCTATAAAAAAAACCGGCGAGTCTGCTTCTGGTGCGAGAAATTTCGTTACTCTTTACCAACATCAGCAGTGGAAAAGAAGGATGAAATGACGGAAGGAATGATGACGATCACTCCACCGCTGCCGTCGTCTTATATAGTCAGCGATGATGATGATGATGACGATGTTGATGATGAGATAAAAAGGGAGATCTAATAAAAGGCATAAAAAAGAAACGAATCTTGCCTCACTCTCCTTTCTTCACTCATTCCCATTCACTGTTTCTCTAACAACATCCATTCTCTCTCTCTCTCTGCAACTTTAGCGAGAAGACATTTTGAAAGAGTGATTCTCACTGCTTTATTAGCATGTGAGCAAGTTAGCGGCACACAATACAATATATTTTATATGGGCACCAGAGAAAAAAATAAGAGGAGTAAGAAAATGAGCTGAAAAATGTGATCGTCAACGGTGGTGCATGCCTACGATGCACGTATATATAACAACACACATTTCTCTTTTTCAGTATCTATCCATCTATGTAGATGAGGGAATGAATGGTGGTGGTAATAAGAAGTGATGTCTACAGAAAAAAATAGGGAAAATAGAAGGTGTGAATTGTATTAGTCGTATTAAAACAGACAGATAGAGAGCGAGAGAGAAGAGGAAAACGACGAGGAGAATAATATAGTTAACTGCCAACATCAGCAGTAGCAGAAATAGTGAAAATGGTAAAAGAACAATGCAAGTTTAGAGTGATGGTGGTGGAGGCAATGTAAATAAATATGTGTATCGATATCGTCCTTTTGCTAAACAAGAAGGAAAGAGTTTTTTTCGGTAGAAAGATTAGATTGCATTTTTGTCGTCATGATCGATCGCTGAGTTTCACTGTCTGTCATTCAACAAACAACCCTTGTTTTTTATCGCTTCTCTTCTTTTTCTGTCTGCAGAAAATTTATAATAACGAAATTTGGTTGTCTATATATTCTTACTGTTTTATTAGCGCCTAGTTCACACAGTCACATTGTCATTAAGGTGATGATGATGATGATTATATACCCCTTTTGCTATTTTCATAATTTTCTCTTTTGAGTCAACTGAAAAGTGCTAGCTACTAATCTAACATCTAATCAGAGGACTTGAGAAATAAATAAGCATTTTCTGAAGCAGTCGCTGTTTTGGGAAGTTTGGTGGGTCGACTCACGTCATATATCACACGTCAGAGCTGTAATGTATGGAAGAGGTACTATTTTTCAGTGGTAAAAATGATTCGCAAAGTATACAGCCGTAAGGAATTTTAATGCTGCCATCCAATCAACCTGTGCGCAACCACAATGTATGTACATTTATGTATGGGCATTTTCCCTGTGTGTAGATGTAGGTGTCTGTGTTATTATTTTTTGTCTCAATGCTTGTCACCAAACAGCCATTTTGTTCTAGCTCAATTTCACCCGTTCACCACTTGCAATGGAAAACGATAAAAGTTGAAAGAAAAAGTCTGTTATTATTAGATAGAAAAGAGTTTTTTACCGTGCTGTACACAAAAAAAGTAAGTAGAACTTACGAATGATATAATAATAATAATAATAAAATAATAATAATAAAAGGCAACTGTGTTGTTCACATGGTGAAAGAAAAGAAGGAAATTTTTTTCTTTTTATTTTTGCAACTTTAACGATAACAGAACATACGACGACGAGAAGGAATATACATAAATAACGCAATTTCATTCTGCTGCTTCTGTTCCAGCTCTAAATGCTACAGTTACACTTGCCATTGTCTCTATGTGTATTACTTTCAAATGATTGTTCCAATCTAGACGAAAGAAATGTGTGTGTGTGGAGCAGTGAAAAAAAGAGTGAGTGAGATGTAATGCTTAAAAGTATAGACAGGCTTTCCATTTTCTCTATATCTACTCATAACAATACATTTTATCATGCTTACTTTTTACTTACTCCCACAGTGTAGCAGTAGCAGCAGCAACATGAAAAACAGATCGTGATCAAGAGAGAGAGAGAGAAGAGAATGGGAAAGGAAACTAAATTGACGAATAAATACTTGCAGATGCTATTTAACTTATCAGCTCTTACTCTTTTCTTTCTCTCTCGCCTTCTCTCTCTCTCTCTCTCTATCTTACTTTCCTCTTTGTTCCTTTTTTTCTCCTTTCATGCTAAAATAGCTTTTACCAAATGGTTCGCAGCACTTGAGTTGGCCTGCATGCAAGCATGGCATGTCATGAGAGAAAGAAAGAAAGAAAGAAAGCGGAAATTCTACAGCAATCTTGTTCATCTGCCTATTTAATCAAGACCCGTTTGCATTATAATAAATACATAAATATATCGATGGGTATAAAAATAAAAACAAGAGTCGTTCTACCTCTCACTGCTAAAATGTTGGCAGTGGTTGCAGCAGCAGCAACAACAGCAGCAGTTTCTCAATCGAAATAGATAAACATACTTTTGAACGATATTTTTTAAAAGTGTATATATTTTCTATCCACTATACAATACAATAACAATGGTAGAAAATATGCATGAGATGCTATATAGATTGTTGTTGTGGATATGCGCCTACATAACAAAGCAAACCCAGCGTATATGATACATGGCCTAATGTGTTTTTACTACAGGATGTTTTAAGAAAAGCTTTCACACTTATAGCAACGCAGCAGCACAATCTTATTATTAATAGAGAGAACCGTTGCAAGGGAATTTTTTTTTTGCGCTGAGAAGAAGGAAACAAAGAAAATTGGCTGCTCTTATAATGCCTTCCATTTCATTCTATTGAGAAAGAAAAAAAGAGATTGAGAATGGAGAAAAATGGGAAAAATATACAGGACACAATAATAATCTGGCCAAGAGAAAAAGAGGAAAGGGGAGGCATTTTCCTCCGTCTTAAATGGAAAGGAAAAAATGTGCGAGTATGAGGAAGATGGGCGGTTTTATGCGTTCCGTAATGACGCCTAAGGTAGGAGTAGCAGCGGTGGTGAGTGTGGTGGGCTGCCAGCAGCAGCAGCGGCGGCATTAACATGAGAAAAATATCATACTTTTCATGGGCTTGCTTGCTTGCGCTTGAATTCTACTTATCATTTCCTTTTGATCGACAGGTATGACCAAGCCAAAAAAACTATATTTATTTATGTACATATACCATTTATACGCATTTATAGTGGGGAAGCGAGCAGCAATACCTTTTCACCAACCTCACCAAAATAATCTACCACACAATCTGCGGAAAAAAACTCAACTTGTGGCAGTGGATGTTACTAGTGGGTTTTCGTCTTTTGACATCTCTTTCACTGTTTGCATGAATTATTTTTAGTGCTTAAATATTTTTTTAAACCAGAATAATAAATAAAATAGTTATAAGCTCTGGTGTAAATAATTTGCGAGAATCTTGATTCAGAAACTGCAAAAATATGAACAGTCTAGACAAAAATTTAAGAGTAAATCTCTCTGAGCCCATTTTTTCGAGTAACTTTAATTCCATTAGAATTATGACGGGCTCGGTTTATTTTCAATACACATTGCAAAAAGTATACTATACACTCTCTTATACACATCATCATCCTCATCATCTTGTACTCATGAAACGGTAATTTAGTTTAGCTGCTGGCCGAAAAGTGAACTCATCCGCGAGAAAGTAAGAAGCTTAACGGGGAAAAGGATGAGATACATAGATATCCCTACACTACACACGCATACACACACAAACTCACACACGGAGGGCTGATGATAAGGAGATCAAGAATTGTTTCGGGGAAAAGTAATGACAGAATACAGATGAGCTGTCTTTCCACTTTTTTCTTTCCCTTTCTACAAATACACAGACGTCTGTAGTGGAGTACAAAATGTATTGGCTGTAAAACTTGTATTTGTATGAGACGGCGATGAGTTCACTGCCCTACAGTATTATTTTGAAACGCATTCGACAGGGGACATGTTCTCAGGAATATTATGGACAGTGCAAAATGGTATTAAACCGTACTGGCTATTATGAAGGCAACGCGCAATGATGACGATGATGGTTGTGCTCTGTATTGGAGCATTATATACACTTCTCGTCGTGTGTGCCAGTGGATGTCATAATATTCGGTACGTTTATAAGGAATAATGAGCGTGTATAATAATCATTGTTTTGTTAATATACGCTCAACAATGAATGGCTTCTTTTGCTTCACATTACGTCCTCTTCGTTGTCGTCTTTTGCCCTTTATTTGTTCTTTTCCCTGCAAATACTTCATTCGTTATGATGATGGTGATGATGAATGCTGCTGCTGTTTTTGTGCCACTTATGCTAGTAGAACATCAGCAAAAAAATACGACGAAAACGACGACGAATAAAGTTTTTTTTGGTGAAAAATAAAAAGTGTTTTGCCATTTCTGCTTCTTTTTTCTCTCTTGGTCTGTCATCAAATGCCTGGCTTTTGTGCCATAACCACGAAATGTGATTCATTGAACTAGAATGTAGTGGTGGTACATGCATCATCTCATCTTCATAGCTCAGAGCCACGGCTAACCATCCATCCACTAATGCATGTACATAAAAACCTGCCTATTAATACTTTTATAATATTGGAGAATTTTGTACATTATCACCGAGAACATTGAAGAGGGATGGCCCAACATAATGGCGATGACGACGACGACGATGATGACTATATGACAATGGTAGTACAGCACAAGAGATTGTCGTCATTCCAGAGAAATTCGTCTTGTCGAGTGTCAATAATGTAGAAAGTAGGCGGAAGACATTTCCCCGATATTATATTGTAGTTTCAAGTGTTTGATGCTGGGATCGGAACGTATGACAATGAATGTCTCTCAAGTGAGACTTGTTCAACGCTACCACCGCCATACAACTAAAAGTTGTGCTAGTAGGTAATTCTGTAGAAAATTTTCTCTCGTTTGTTTGTCACCTTCTGTCAGCTTGTAGGAAAAAGAGAGAAAAAACGTAGAGGAAGATGGCGGCGGCGAACACAACAACAACAAAAAAATGTATATATGGCACATTAAAAGTAAGTGACAAGTGGCTGCTTCATACCTCGTGTGAGAGAGCGTGATAGAGAAAAAAAGGTACAGATTTGTTTGTCACCTTCTGTCAGCTTGTAGGAAAAAGAGAGAAAAAACGTAGAGGAAGATGGCGGCGGCGAACACAACAACAACAAAAAATGTATATATGGCACATTAAAAGTAAGTGACAAGTGGCTGCTTCATACCTCGTGTGAGAGAGTGTGATAGAAAAAAAGTACAGTCAGCAAGCCAAAACATGGTCGTCGTCATCGTCGTCCTCTTCATCATCATCATGATCATCCCATCAAGTATTTATTACTACAAGGGAAACTCTTGTAAATAGAAGTGCACCGTGTAAGTACTCAGCCACTCGCGTTTTTATGTCTCGTCAGAGCAAACCGTAATGACAAATGACGATGTGATGATGTGAGTCATTACGTATTTATGGAATGTGTGTGAGCGGGCTCTGAATGGGGAAATGGATTTAAGAAAAGAACTTTCCGTCTTTTTTCTTTCCTTTTTTCTTCTACTTTTCCTCATGTACAAGTAAATAACGATAATAATATATATATAAGTTTTATATATTGAACTTTTTATTCTCTCTTTTTTACAAAGGATGCAAAGGCATTATTACAATAGCATGGGTGAACTTTGAAGAAAAGTTATTGGAGAGGTTATATTCTTATCCGGGTAGGCTATGTATTGACGTGTAGAGGCAGCAGGTGGAGAAACGGCAATTATTCAAGTTGAGGTAAAAACTCAGATCAACGTCATCACCGATATCAAAATTAATGGGAATAAATATGTGAATTGTATAGGTAATAATAATAATAGCACATCTCAAAGTATTCATTAAAAATCCTTGGACTTATTTTTTTATTTCTTACACATATGCGTCTCACTATCATTACTAGATATATACCTATCACCACCACTACTACTTTTACCGATTGAACAATCATTTTTTTAGCAGAGACTAATTCCTTTTAGTAGGAGAATACAAGCCAAAAAAGAGAGGCAGTCAAGTTGAGCTTACTTTCATCTGCATCGACCAACCCAGCTTAAAAGCAAAATTCCACTGGTATCACCATCATCATCATCACCATCCCCATCTTACTTTCTTGTTCCTCCTTTTCCCATCATCATTTTGTTCATACACTTTTTTCAACTCTGCTTCCTTCTCTGGAAAGTTTAACACCTTCCAGAAATATATTGCACTCGCCAGACTTGTTAGTTTTCTTCTATGCACACTACACTAG
>JAANSP010004453.1:0-10183 GCA_036850745.1 Homidia socia
AAGTGTAAAAACTTGCAAATATTTTTAAAACTTGTAAGTAATCCAATGTTGTTTTCCCTTTTATTCCCATGTCATAATTACAACTGCTACGCACATTTATTTGATTTCAATAAAAAATATGATTAAAATGCATTTGTTAATGAGTAAAAAACACATCCTGAGCGTACCATATCCAGTAATTAATTAAGTATAACCAATTATTATAATAAAAACTAAATAAAAAGCCATAATCATGACGAAAATCAAAAGAAGAGACAAAACAGACAAATCTTGCTTTGTCGTCTGATCACCATTACCATTACAGATCCTATTATGCTCTAAAAAATCTAAATCAGACTTCCGACATTCTCGAGAGCAATACAAAGCTCGATGACATGATTTGCAGAAAAGTGCTGCATTTTGTTTTCCACAATATCTGCACATGTTCTTCTTTTTCCCTAGTACGATAATACTTTTGGGGTTTTCGACACGAATGCCGCTTCTTCCATCCAATGTAATACTAACGAATGGATTAATTATGGCAAGTTGTCTACCAAAGCAGTACAAGGCGCACATTTCTCGAGTGTGAGGAACCTCATGAATAAACAGCCTTACAACGTCGCCATTCCCATCCTGTGCAATTTGATGAATTGGAGTAAAACCAAGCATGGGGTCCTCAATTAATGTTACATATAAAACTCGATCCGTACAGCTTTCTAATGGCATCATTTCGTTAAGTGTTATAGACTTGAGATCCTTCCATTTTTTCGGCAACTTTTCATTTTGCGTTGTCTTTCCTGATTGGGCACCAGATAATGAGACCACTACCGCAGCGGCGTTGCGACCGGAACCACGTCTTCCCTTTATCTTAGACTGCATTCGACGATGTCCTGTTATAATTTCAATTCTGCTTGGATTTTGCAAATGTTCTTTCTTCACTTTTGATGATTTGCTTGTTCCAGCGGCCGCGGCGTCACCAGAACCAGTTTTAGCAGCGGAAGGCATTTCAAAGAAGAATTATGTGGTTCTTGGGGATTACTCGATAGATAGGTCTTCAAAATTGAAATAATAAGGCTGGATAAAGGATCCGGAGCCCGGAGCAAAACAAATATTGGTAAAAAATATATTAGTAAATTTGCATATACAAGTTAATTGCTTAAAAAGTTACTATAATCTCCATTTAAATTGCTTTCAATACTTACCCAAAAGAAAATTTGGCTTTGTCCAATCAACAATAAAATTAACTTAGTAGGTAATTTCTTTTTAATTCAGTTTAACAAGGAGAAAAAAATGGACATAGCGGTCAAAAATGATAAGCAACAGCTAAAAGGAAGGAATATACTTGTTTGGAGAGATCATCTTACTGATGACCGCGCATCAATCCTACTATTTTGCATTTTGAATGTCCTGCATTTATTTTTGCATAAAGAAAAATGCTTTCGAATCTGGTTGTATCTCAATGTAGAAATGTATTGTGGCTAAAACCGAACTTACCGATTCCGGAATGCATTTCATGAAATATACAATACTACACAAAAAGAAGCTCAAGACGTACAGAACGGAACGCAAGTTATTTTGAGAACTATTCATCTACTTATAATGCTGAAATTGGCCCATGTCAAGTCAGGGCGCTTTCCATACGACAAAAGTCGTCCCTTTGTACTGTAACATATCCGTTTGCCTTTATAGTAGGTAGCAGCAGTAAAACTCCTTGACATTCATTTGGCGTTACAACAGCTCGTTATATAGTTGAATGCAACTCCAACGACTTCGCTACTTTACTTTTATACGTATTCAAGTTTACCAATTTCGGGATGCAAGCTTTTTACTATTCAAGAACGTCCACAGTTTAAACAACTGCTGCATATTGCTTGTATTTATAATTTTGGTTTAAAAAATCTTTGTATTGAAAATTAAAAAGACGTTCCACAGAATCATATCATCGGAAATATGTCTCAATAACAAGCTATACCGAACTTGCTCCATGAAATATTCATAGAGTTTTAATAGTAAGCGCTTCCTTCCATATTCCACATATTTGCATTTTTACGACGAAGACGGTCTGCTTCCAGAAATCGGAAGATAATATATAGGTACCGAGTAGCAGTGTAGCATCAACATAATGTATGTAGCTGTTTACTGTTAACTACTTGTGATCTTGTGAATGTTTTTCCGTTTTGAAAAATGAATAATAATAACGCATTGAACGCAACACATGCATGATAATGTTAACAGTAAATATATCACACATGATATTTAATTGACAATTCATAGAAACACTTGTGGTAATGATGACTGAATATGCCTACATTCTATCTGTCTTCTGCACCTTTTGTCTTCTAAACAATTCTACACTAGGTTCGTCATCTATCACAAATGTACGCATTCCTTATTCCAAAATTCCATATCAAAATAATAAAAATAATCTTTAGTGTTGTTTATTATTAAACCAAATGAATTTAGAACTAATGTTTTATAGTTTGCTTGATGCGATGTATCTACATCACCACGGGCTGACTATTAATAAAGCAGTTTTGTGTCGTACTTACTTTTATTTAATATATTTGGAACAAAGAACTACTAACTTGACAATGACTGCCTCAATAACTACCTGTTTACTAAAAAATTTATGAGAAAAAGTGCGCATCACGCATGCATATTTACTTATTCTTAAACGTAAGAGCATCTATTTTTATTAGACAATAATTAAGTCAATCACAATGATGAAAAATGAGCTGCCAACAAAGTTCTCTATTAGATTTTACCCTGAACAGACGTAGGCGCAGACGCAAAAAGAGTGCATTTACGGGGCAATGCAATAAACAGCTATCAACTTGTTGTGGAACAAATTTTATTTTATTTTAAAGAATCATTGCTGTGCTTCTTACCCTCCAGTTCAAAGTTCAGTTGCATAACTAATTTAATTACGTTGTCATTGCCCATTACTACATTAATTTATTATGGTCTCAACATACCCCGTAGTATGATCAGTAACAATCAGCAAGAACCAAAGACGATACAACAATAGGCTAGTTGCTGCTGTTTTTTTATTGACAAGCCGATTAAAATATCACCATTGTTTAGCCAAGAAAAATCGTTCAAGTCATCAATAATTTTGTTTAATGTTTTCGTGTCCTATCTCAGTTTTAGATACTATCGCAGCATAACAATCCAGTGCGCCATTAAACATTAATAATTATTCATTCATTACACGTTATAGTTTGGAACGAAATCACAATGCAAGTGTAAAGTTGGAAAAAAAGCATGAAAATAGTTGCGACAAATTTATGGTGTGTAATTGTAAAAGCACTTTGAGCATCGTCGGATGAAATTCTCTCAGAGACACAAAAAGTGATCCCGCTGTCATTAAATTCGTCGTGCGTACACAGCTCCATCGTCAAACAACATACCAGTAAAAATACCACTATCAGTCAAGTAAAGTAAACGATTTGGGCCTTACACGTGCATGGAACACTCACCACCACCACCATATCATCCAACCAGTAAGTGAGGCTTTCCCATTATGTTTTTAGAACTTAAGGCATATCATTAATTTATCGAAAAATATAATAATGGAACACGCACCACCACCACCATATCATCCAACCAGTAAGTGAGGCTTTCCCATTATGTTTTTAGAACTTAAGGCATATCATTAATTTATCGAAAAATATAATATTTGTTTGCTTAGGATAAATGCATCGTAACGTTGTGCATGAATAAACTAATTGTACATATAAGGTACCTAAATAAGAATTGATTGAACGATTACAATTTGAACAGAATAATACAGTTCAAGGAAGTCATAACTTAATTTTATGTGTGATCTATCGACACTTGTAAATACTGGTATTTATGCATACAACTTATAAGTGTAGTAATACCTAAACAGACTATTTTTCCTAAAGTTTCAAACAACACAGTTGGTTTCAGATCTATATAATTCTCCACATAATATTACTAATAATTGGTAATTACTTCCTGCTACACAACAGAAAAAAGTCAATTAATCATCTACTTTTTTTGTATTTTAAAATACTGGTATTTATGCATACAACTTATAAGTGTAGTAGTACCTAAACAGACTATATTTTCCCTAAAGTTTCAAACAACACAGTGGGTTCAGATCTATATAATTCTCCACACAATATTACTAATAATTGGTAATTACTTCCTGCTACACAACAGAAAAAAGTCAATTAATCATCTACTTTTTTTGTATTTTAGTGAGTGTCTCAAGTATGAAGTCCAGCGTGTCTCAGCAGCAGGCGCTGTCACAAGCTAGCTACAACAGCAAGTATTCCGCTCATGGATCCTTTTACGGGTATTGGTGTACCAGTGAGTTGAATGACATTGGCATTGCACACGCTTCAAAAAACATGATGCCCCATTCTGCGGCATCCTCTGGTTCCGGCTCTCGTGGTAAACCGGACATGGACTATTTGGCATGGAGAAGACTTCACGTGAGCAAGGCCAAACTAGCCGGTGTGGGGGAAATTGCAACGTTTCTTGCTGGGTTTGCAGTGGTAAGAAATAAACAAATAATAAATAACGAGCGTGACACTTTATTTTTTTTATAAAACTTTTCAATTTTGAATTGCTTATTAGGTGGCAACTGTGGAATTGCAAATTAACGACGATGCCAATCCCGTTCTATTGATTGCCTTCACAGTGACAACCGCATTGCTGGTGTGCACTACCATGCTAAGCATCATGATTTCAACGTGCATACTACCTCATATCACAGTAAGTCAGTCAATTTTGGACACCAGTAAAAAATGGCAATAAAATTAAGTGCAGTGCGCATAATAATGGCCAATTTATTTAAATGGAAAGTGCGGAAGTATGTGCTACTTACAATGATTTGTTTTTTTTCTTCTTTCGCTTACCCATATTTTTCTGAATATAGGTTGTGTCCAAAGTTGGACATCCGGATGCAGCACCACATGAAAGCCCACATGAGCACATGAGGTTCTTTATAGATCTTTCCTGGGTACTGGCCAACACAATTTCCATATTCCTGTTCACACTGGATGTCATCCTCTTGTCGTGGATAAAGTACACTTACTTCTCCGTAACTGCTAGCTATTGTGCCACGGCCATTATGATCCCTGTCCTGTTGGCAATCCTTATCTTTGGAATTGTATTTTATCGCAATATTCTTCAGCATCAGACTGCCATTATGAAACTTCGATATGAAGAGCTGGAGGAACTCAAAAGACAAATTGATTTGGTGGGAAGTTCCTCTGCCAATTTAACTCAACATGTTTAAGTACTTAATTTTTATAGATATTTATAATCCTTTTTACAAATATTTTTTTTCGTCTTTAAGTATTTTTCTTGTTAGCAAATACAAATTGTACCAAAAAAATGTTTTAAATTTTATAGTGAGTAAAATAAATACAGATTATTTCCCATATCAGTAGTTTTTGTAGAAAACTATTTACTAGAGTAAATTTTTATTGAGAAAAATAAATATTTTTAATTGTTTTAATAAACTCATGCAAATATGCCATTTCCAAAAATAATGACCTAAATATTTTGAAACAATGCATTCAGAGTTCATAGAACTTGATCATTTACGTTAATAATACTGTTTTCTCGTCGAACAATATGAATCGGTACACTTATTGTTTGAGCGGACAGTAGAAAAGCGAATTTTGGTTTCAGTCATATTTTAGACCGGGTAGACATCGGTATAATTAATTTATATTAACGGTAATTATTTTACGAGTTGAATTTCAACCTAATAGTAATAATAATGAACATCCCTTCATTAAAACAACCTTATAGTTATTATTACTTTCCTCGTCAAGCATGACCACCTTGAACAAAGTCAAAAATGCGACAAGAAAACAATTTAGAAAACGTGCCACTTGCCACCAAAATCACGGCTTGGTGATCAACGTATTTATAATACTAGTAATTTTTTTCCTTGTGGTGATTCAACAAGTATTTTCCGAGTTTAGGTTCTGCTACAAGGGACCACATAAAATTAGAGAGACAGTTTGCCCTGGAGGGTTTTTAGCTTTTGTTCCACTAAACGTTTCCTGCATGTTTTATGCAAAGGGACCTGACGTGCCGGAAGTAATGTAAGAACAAACTTTTGTTGTAAATTTTCGCATCACCTAAAAGTTAAATCATTAACGAAGCATTTTTTTGGTAAAGTGCAACATTTAAAGAAGATATGTGTGACGCGGATAAGCTAGAGTTTGAGTTGGATCCTAGCGGAAAAACAGATTTGTCTGCGACTAACATGGTAAGTCTGGATAATATGTATGCATGTGACAATGTGATTTGAAACCTGTTGATTTATTGTAAATAATTTTATAATTAAAAACCCTTTTGACAGTTTCAAAAAATTTTGTTCGACTTTGAAGATGAGCTTGCCGAGCCCTCACCCGGAATAGAAAGTAAATGAGCTATTAAATGATTAAAATATTTAATAATAATAATTTCATTTCATGAGCATTGTGAATATTATGCCAAAATAAATGTGTTCATATTTTCAAGTACACGAAGAAACATGTGCCATTGAATGTTTGAAGGACTGGATCAACCCTTTGGAACCTTATGATGAGCCAATGCTCATAGACAAACCTACAGTTACAGATTATGAAAAAAAATATCAAGAAGAAAAAAATTACCTCCGAACACAGCAAATTTTCAAAGCTATGATTCGCGACCTAAGCTTATTTGACGATATGCCCACTGACGACGCCATCTTTCATGTAGAAAAACTTCTGTCAAATTCCACAAACACTGTGCATGGTTTCCAAAATACAATTAAACTGCTGGCAAAATCCATGCGAGTTGCTATCCAGCACTGTGCTCCCTTTGTGGAAACTCCGTTTTACCAGCAAGTGCTGAGAGGAATGATCTATTTACATGAAACAAATCGAATTCATCCCATGGTAAGAATAAAGGATATTATTGCATATTGCTGCACCTGCTTATCTGCTACTGGCTCTACCACTTCCATTATAATAATATGTTTTGTTAATGTAGGTGGAAATTGATCCCTTTGGATTTCAGACAATTTACCAGCTTTTGGATGCTTGCGAAAAAGCAGTGAACAAGCGCTTTGTGCTGAACGGAACACACTGCGACAACATGCATGTAGTAAGACAAAAACACAAAAATATGTAGCTACAATAAGTACCTTTTCGCGCATGTATTTTTCGATTTCCCAAATTAAATTTATACATAATTAATTTTTATATCGGACCCCTGCAGCGTTCCTTTTTTCTTTTCTCCTTCTTCTATCCACCTCCATTTTTCTTTTTGGTCTGTTATTTCATTTTGTTCATTTTGTGCTATTTTTATTGCGCTCACACACAGGTGCACAATATCGTAAATCTAGACTATGACAGTGGCGGATCCTTCCTGTATCGTCGAGAATCCCTTAGCTTTAGATGGGGGCAATATGACCCTCTTATTGAAGCCGCCTGGGTGGCTGTTGACTTTGTTCATGGCTTTTGTTTCGAAACATTTTATGCCGCAGAGGATATGCTCCATTTTCACTTGTACATTCAGGCCATGGAAGCTCTGTTTCCGCCGGAGCCTGTGCAAATACACTGGTAAATACATTATTATACGTAATAATATTCCTTCTCGCAAAACTTTCTTTTTTGACTACTCTATGCTCTGTACAGTATAATTAGCACATTTTTAGTTTTTGCCATTTACTCCTCCCTTTTCCGTTTATGCAATCATGCATGCAAATTGCCATATAAAAAAACTTTTACTCCCAAAAAACATCGTATATCCCGACTAAACCGACTACTGGTACCGTGACATTGCCATACATACGTGACCTTAATCCTACCCGCTCGTGCATCATACTAGAGAGCAGTGTAGCACTCCAGAGAAGAAAAAGTGAAGCACATTTTCTCATTCATATTTCTCTCGTGTTTTTATTTTTTGGTTAAAACACGCTATATATAGGATGTTTCCAGTCAAGCTGAGAGGCGACGAGTTTTGGAGTACAATGCTAGACACGAGCGATGCAAAAAATCAAATGAGAAGTTTGGATGCCTGCGCCATTGCGGCGTATATAACAAAAACTCCCTACCAAAATCGCTTGTTGCGGCCATTTGTTCAACTGTAAGTTTTCATTCAAAGGAAAATGTCATAAAACTGTCATTATTATTATTCGTGCTGCTTTGTATAATAAAATGCTAGATCATATACTATATTAAGTCACTGCACCACCGCCACCACTAGCATTAGACAGAATGCCGTTTCGATCGGCAGACTTAGAGAGTTCAATATTTTGCAGCAAGCCAAATATATTTTTGATACGTTATATTTCAGTGAACAGATTGAAAATCCTGAATACGTGAGCGATGCCGCCGAAGGAAAAGGCTGGCAAAAGAGCGTTGGCGAGTATTGGACTTGGTATGAAAAACAGGGTTCCTTCAAAGAACTTTCAAAAAGTTTCAGGCTTCTGTTTGGATGGGTCAAAGGAGGATCTGGAAACAGTGCAACGGGGCATGCAGGAAAGCGGACTAAATTGCAACAGCCAAATAAATTAGCTCACTTGAATTCACTCGCTACATGCATATACTACTCTCTCTGTTGAATCCAGCGAGTTAAAGTTCCATTTAATAGCTCTGTACAAAGAAGAAGAGCAAGAAACGGAAAGGAAAAACACTACATGCATATACTACTCTCTCTGTTGAATCCAGCGAGTTACAGTTCCATTTAATAGCTCTGTACAAAGAAGAAGAGCAAGAAACGGAAAGGAAAAACGGAACACACGAACAACAAGAAGCCAACTATCAAGAGAAATTAACAGGCACCGCACGCCAGCCAAATCAAAATTTTCTCTTTTCCTCTCCTCCTTTCCTAATCCAATAATGGAAACGACCATAGATGTATCTCTACAAAAACATATTGGCCCTACAATAACAACAAGAAGCCAACTATCAAGAGAAATTAACAGGCACCGCACGCCAGCCAAATCAAAATTTTCTCTTTTCCTCTCCTCCTTTCCTAATCCAATAATGGAAACGACCATATATCTTTACAAAAACATATTGGCCCTACAATCTAGTTTTATTTTATTTTATGTTACAATAATAAGAATACTACTACCTAGTTTGGCATATGATCTCATGCAAATAATATACACTATAGATATAGATAGATATACACGGTATATTTATATTTAAATACATTGGTAGATTTCTAGAGGATTCACAAGGCATATTTTTTGCTAGAGCCTTTCTCCTTTTACTCCCTTCTTCTAATATTTAGGTTATGTATGTCACGTCCTTGTCATTTACATAATAGGACCAAGATGATGATCCTAATATTAACAGTTGGAAATGAGATACGGATACATTTATGAATACATGCATAATAACAATAATATCACATTAGAGTTTCTTGTTACTACTCGTGGCGTATAATTTTCTTTCGTGGAAAAAGTAAAGTGGCACAACTTACCACTCACCGCACATTCCCATTTCCACCATTATTCCCTATATCCTCCGCTTTCTCTTGTGATGCTTTACTCACCATTTTCAAAGAAAATTATGAGAACATATTTTTTACTTTAGGTATAATTTAAGACGTAACTCCTCAAGTCAAGATAACGTCCAATACTTAATAATACTCTTTTATAAAATATATACATAAATATTCCGTGCTTTATTATTACCTATATACAAAAAAGCAGTAAGTGTCGAGGCGTTCCACATCAAATGATCAAAATCTACCTTCACCGGTGGTATGTATGTACCTCTCTATCTTCTTTAACTTTTACAACTACTGGACTTTTTGTAATGTTTGTAATGGAATAACATCAACTTTCTTTCCTCTTTTGACTTTGTGTTCGTGTTTCTTCCCGATTAAACGAACTGCAAGCAAAGTAACCAAAAAGAGAGAAAGGTAAAACTTTCCATTTCCTTTTTTCGCTTGGTTTGTTTTCCTTCTGACAGTAGTAGTAGCAGCAGCAGCAGAAGGAGAAAAAGTCGTTTTCCACTAATGCTAGTAATCCACCACCACTGATGCATCCATTCAGCCGTGAAGTGAAGCAGTCAAAAAATGTTATGCAGGTGCACAGCAGAAGAGAAAGGGAGAATAAGAAAAGGTGGAGGTGGTTTGGTTATAATGGAGAAGGAGGAAGGAAAGGATATAAAAATGGCAAGCAAAGTAAAAAGAAAAGTGTAGCAAAAAACAGAGTAAAAGTTACCCA
>JAANSP010004454.1:0-10182 GCA_036850745.1 Homidia socia
TGTTTCAAGAATATTTCAACTAGAATTTCTAAGAATTCATTTTGCATGAAACTACTACAATAGGTGGAATGAAACAAGAAATTTTTGTACTTTTTAGTAAGTGCAAAATTTTTCTCACCCGTGGAAGTTAAAAGTAAAAATAATGATGTCAACTAGGGGAGTTGTGCATATCTCTTTTCAGATGTAGTATTTATTTCTCAGATAAAGAGATGATATGAGATCTTCATTTCCATTCACTCAGAGTCAGCTCTAAATTATACAAACTTTTTTGCTACACTAAAAGATTAGAATCTTCAATTCAGGTTTAAAATGGAGGGTGAAAGCGCTAAGGATTCTGCAATTTGAACCAGTAAGCTTTGTTCTCTTTGTTTTAAACAACACCGTTTGCTCTTTGTTCTTCTTCATACGTGCTTAATATTAACATGCAGTTTTCTTTACTTTTGCTCATGCATATCCAAATTTTAAAATGAGGATTAGTTTTCTCTTTATTGCTATGTCGTACGTGTGAAAATTGACTATAATGCCATACTATTAAATTTATTGCATGTACTCACTTTACAAAATACATAATATTTCTTGCTAAATATGTAATTGTTGCATGTGAAGTTCGGACGCATTTGAGAAATATGTTTTTCAGTTTTATCAATGCAGTAAGTAATTTGAAAAGACATTAAGAAATACGGTAGAAATTTAGAAACAGTGGAGAGTGAACCATGTTGAAAATTGTTTCCTTCCCTCAAAAACAAAAAAAAGTATTATCCTGCAAAATCCTGGCACAATAAGGTTCGTTGAAAAAAATACTGATGCAGCATAAAATGCTTTAAATGGTATAAAAAATATAAATATCTCTGCAAGTACTCATCTCTCCCGATATTTTATATTAGTTGTTATTTGGTCATGGGTCATGAATAACCATTACAGTTACAAAGTAAAAAAAGACACAAAGGTTCTTATAAAGAGATGAGTTTCACTTGGAAAAGTTCAAAAAAGATGTTCAACTCAAGTGTACTCTTTTATTATTGCTGCTTGCTTATATCAAAGTCTTTCTTGAGTTCATTTCATCTACAATATGACTACACTATACAAAAAATTTTACAGCATTCAAAAAAGAAATGGAAAAGGAACTTACAGAGAGAGTAATAGTAGTAGTAGTACTTGCTGCTTGCTACAACGCTTATTTTTTCTCTTGTACTTTTGCCAGCTAACAACCTAAAAAACCAAGTTTTTTTCAAAAGTATCTACCTATCTTACCATTTTTCTTTTGATATAAAAATGGCTTGTAAAAGTAATGCAATGTATCTAACAAGTTGCGTGGTTTTTTTTCTTTCTCAAAATGTTATTTTCACTTTCCTTTAGCAGCACGCTATGTCATGCCATATAGTTTCATGTGGGTCATATATTCAATGTCCATCATTTATGATGACAGACAAAAATACTAAGAACGAGAAAATGGGTGATATTCTTGCAAGTGGCACATTTTTACATCAAGCTTTTCCTCTTATTTTCACTGAAATTGTTTATATGTGTAATTCTACTTCCCCAACAAAGTAATTGTGATTATTTCGTATCCTTTGCCATGACTGACCTAACGAATAGTGAAAGTGTAGTAGCATATAGCAGTTAGCGTAGCATAGAGTGTATGTTCATATTATCTAATCAGCCGGCATGAAGCCCACATACACACGTGTGAGTTTGCTTATATGTTTACCACTCAGTATTATATATAGACATTGGAAAATATGAGTGGAATTACTACTGGGAATTAAGTTTCATAATTTCTTACTGTTTTTGCTATCATATTTTTTGGTGTTTAATACTACTATAAGTCTGAATGACGGAAAAAAGTACTCTTCTATTTCAAAAGGAATTGCTCCTATAGGATGATAATACAAGTTGTACATACATACATACCATACCAAACGTATTTTAAAATGATCACGGCAAAGTTTTCCCCTTGGACATCCACACTCACCATCGTTTCTGATGCTCAAGTGTGGTGGGGGATTGCAGCTCCTGTGCCAGCTCTCTCTCTCTCTCTTTATTTTATTTAGTTCCTATTTCTAACAAGCTATTCTAGTGTCTTTCAAAGTCACTGCGCTACTGACACTACTAGCATTCTCTTTCTATTGTAATAAGAAATGAGTTTCTCTTTTTTCGCATGATGAGAAAACGGAAGAAATTGTGTGAATCATATAATAATAACCGTACACTAAAAGATGAAACACACAAGGAAAGTGATGGTTGGCGAGTGTGTGTCTGCTTGCAAGAATGATGAACGATATACAGCTGGAAGAAAGTGATAAAGTAGCAGAGCTTTTGTTATATGGCAGCCATCCAGTGGCTTTGTGTATGTGAGGCATTCTCATCATCAACAACACACGACCACCATCACCGTCATCATCATCATTATCATCATCATCGTCGTATATTATTATGTACTACTATATATACTGGCATCACAACACTCTACTCATCCTTTTCCCGTCACTTTCCTTTTCTTTCGTCCTCACATCATCACCACCACCATTCTTTTTGTTATTATTATTATTATCATAATCAGTAAAAAAGACAGTAAAAGACCAACTGCCTGTGGAGAAAATATGTTCCGTAATTCTTGTGTCGTGAGTGAGCAAAGAGTGATGACAAGGAAAAAGATGGAGAAATTCTCTAATGCTTTCATACACTTGACGTGTTGGCGGCCGAACCAAAGAAATTTTTGTCACAGTTGTACATTTTCACAATGTATTTGTCCCTTCAAATGTATCATCATCATTATCCTGACCAAGCAGAGTACAGACAAGTAACTTTCACTTTTAAATTGACTGACTGGAGGAAAGACATACTTGGCTTGAAGGAGCAACCTGCTTCCTTTCATCTTTACTTTTCACCCACATCATTTTGCACGTATAGCTTACATTAAACTTATTATGCAATCTGATCACTAGTTGCAAAACAAGATGAGTGTACGTGCAAGTATTTGGTTCACAATTTGCTTTTACTCTAGTTCTATTATATTTTTATCCGAAAATTGTAAAGGTGCTAACATATTATATTTTATTCAATCCGCGAGGAGAAAAAAGTGAAGGTTATTCAAGCAAAATAAGATTTGTCTTGTAGAAAGAAAAGGCGAAAGCTGGTTGTATGTTAGCGTTTTATTACTAAGAAAAAAATTTCTACTGCATCAGTATAATATTATGGCAAACTGATGTTGTGTGTGAAAGGAAAACGATGTGTTATTTCTCACAACTGTATAATTTCTAATTGGAGCGTGACAAGATAATATTGATCTTCTAACTTGGGTTGGTAGTAGAAAGCATGCCAGTTTCTTCCATTGCTTTCACTTCTGTAATGCAAATAATATATGTTGTTGTAATAATAGTCATATTGGCAGCTGCTTACAGAATGGGAAAGACAGGAAATCATTATTTTAAAGAATAAAACAGGACGGGAATGTTTCTAGTTTGGGCATTTCATTTAACATTCTACCAAATATATTTTGAGTACAAGCTTACGCCAACAAGAAAGTAAATATTATGTTACATACATAATGCATATACAAGTAAACCATGATATCTATATTCCATTTTTAATACAAGTTACACGAAAAGTGCCTAACAGACAACACAGACGCGATGTGTTTTTTGCTCAAAGTATTCGTTTTTTTGTTAACAAATATGTTTATTCAGATTGTAAAAATGTGTTTCTGTTCACTGGCTTTCTCTCTCTCTCTCTCTCTCTCTCTTTCCATGTCGTTTTCGAAAACAATGGTCTCAACATAATTCTATATGAAATATTTTTTCCGGTTGTGTGGTATTTTCTTGTGTTTTTATGGCGCATAAGAAATCACCAACAGAAGGACAGCTACAACAACAGTAACCTCAAAGTTACAATGCAAATCCTTTTTCCACACAAGAAAACAACAATAACACCCGATTAGACGCGTTGTGAACATGGCACCAGGCAGCAAATCGGATAACTAAAACCCATAATATATCAATATGAATTCAGCAAATGTGCCCAAAATGATTGTTCTTTTTCTGCTTTTTTCTTGTTCTTCTCCTTTTCCCATTCCTTATTTTGCTGACTCTTCTATACTCGTGCACGTCTTAGATACTGTCAAGGGAAAAAGAGATGGAGAGAAATTACATGGGGTATTACTCAGGGAAAATTTATACTGTAGTGTAATTCATTAAATAATGCTACTTGTTCGAAGAAGATGCTCCAGTTTCACACAAAAGAGACATACAATGAACAGATTTCATCACTTAGTGGTGTTGAAAGGGAAAAAATCTCTGCTATTGTAGCAATTCTATAACCACTGCTTACGAGCATTATAATATTGGTAGCACTGTTTTAAGACCAACCAGTAAAATATATTAAAACCTCTGGCCAACTGTCAGAGCATTTTTGTTTTGAAAATAATAGAGCTAAAAGGGAAAGAATGATATAAATAATGCTACTTGTTCGAAGAAGATGCTCCAGTTTCACACAAAAGAGACATGCAATGAACAGATTTCATCACTTAGTGGTGTTGAAAGGGAAAAAATCTCTGTTATTGTAGCAATTCAATAACCACTGCTTACGATAGTATTATAATATTTGTAGCACTGTTTTAAGACAAACCTGTAAAATATATTAAAACCTCTGGCCAACTGTCGGAGCATTTTTGTTTTGAAAATACTATAGCTAAAAGGGAAAGAATGATAAAATAATAGATTGAGCAACTCTAGCAGAAAAGAAATAATGTATGGTAAATGCGTAGATAATATGTATTTTTTGTGTTCAGAGGTCGAACAAATATTTTGTACATGCTGTCAATGTAAGTAAAAGAGTATATGAGCAGAGAGTTTAGGAGTGTGCTTTGTATTTGTAACGGCCGAGCAAAAAAAGGAGAAAATCTATAAGCATATACATGTGCTTGGAAAGTATATCATGTTCATTTCATGTTTATCACACCAACATGCACGTTTTCCAGTTAAGAAATATCTTTTGCCTAACATTGGAAATTCTTACTTTGAAAAATAAAATTGGGGTGAAATTTTTCTTTAAAGTCTCTTTTACAACATTTAAGCATGTATTGACGGTAGTATTTTGCAGCAGCAGCATATACATACATGCCAACAATAGGTGTGTGCAGAGAAGCAAAATGAAAAGGTCGATTGGTGGGAGGATTGTCAGAAGAATTCATTCATCCTTGTCATCCACTGCCCTTTCTCCTCTCTGGTTGTGACCATTGCACTGTACCTTTGCAAAGATTACAACATGCACGTTTTCCAGTTAAGAAATATATTTTGCCTAATATTGGAAATTCTTACTTTGAAAAATAAAATTGGGGTGAAATTTTTCTTTAAAGTCTCTTTTACAACATTTAAGCATGTATCGACGGTAGTGTTTTGTAGCAGCAGCTTATACATACATGCCAACAATAGGTGTGTGCAGAGGAGCAAAATGAAAAGGTCGATTGGTGGGAGGATTGTCAGAAGAATTCATTCATCCTTGTCATCCACTGCCCTTTCTCCTCTCTGGTTGTGACCATTGCACTGCACCTTTGCAAAGATTTATATTCCAACTTTTTCTCTCTCTCCGTTTTTTCTACTTTCTGCTCAAGCACAAGAGCATAATCGAATTTTCAGCATTTTACCGTGTCATCATGCAGAAATATCAAAAGAAACAAAAATCTGAAAAAAGAGAACGTGCAAAATCTAAGATTTAAATCTAGCAAAAACACAATTTTGTCGGCGAGGAAAAGATATGGGATTTTGGTAGGTATTTTCAGATTTCCTTTTTGTGAAGAAAATGGGCATCTTGTTTGTTTGAAAGGTACCATACTCCCTACTCACACTTTAATCCAAGCGGTAAATGGAAAACTGCTGAATAAGCCACTTCACAACTTTCACAAGGCAGTTGAGACGATATGCTTATCTAGAAAGGAAACATCTGGTTAACTTTTTAATTTCATAAAGAGCAAGTTTTAATTCCTTTGAAGTGAATGAGATATTGTTGAAATTTCAAGGAGCCCATAATATTATACATAATACGTATAGATAATGTAAAAGGATATATCGTATAATATTGTTAACTACGCTTGAATTTCAATCTTTTAAATCCCTTTGTACTCAATAAAATCTAGTAATATTTGCATTTTATCCTGAATTCCCCGTTTACAATTTTTCATACTGAATATTTTTTGGAATACTAAATGTACATAAAAAAAATGCTTATCTAGAAAGGAAACATCTGGTTAACTTTTTAATTTCATAAAGAGCAAGTTTTAATTCCTTTGAAGTGAATGAGATATTGTTGAAATTTCAAGGAGTCCATAATATTATACACAATACGTATAGACACGAGAGGATATATCGTATAATATTGTTAACTATTTACGCTTGAATTTCAATCTTTTAAATCCCTTTGTACTCAATAAAATCTAGTAATATTTCCATTTTATCCTGAATTTCCCGTTTACAATTTTTCATACTGAATATTTTTGGAATACTAAATCTACATAAAAAACTTTCAACTGATGACTGTGTTCATCGTCCGGGTTAAATTCTGCATGAATCGACTTAACGGGATTTTAATGTAAGGGAAAATTCATGACTAAATTGCGTTAATCATATTACATTTATGAATCCATTCAAATGCAAGCACTTCTATTTTCCATCTGACTGTGCAGAACTGAAAAATTTGCAGTTGGAAATTATCTGGTAGCATTACTTGTGCTTGCAGGAGCTTGAGATAGCCGATCCATGCAAAATAATAAAAATGATTTGTGGCTACAATTAACATCCTGTTTATTGACTAAAGTACCCAGCAGTTTTCTACTAATATCCTGTATCTTATATATGCTATCATGTGTAAGCATATTATGCATGCATATGTACATACACATTATGTAATAAAATGAGGAAAAAACGGTAGCCCCGATACCAAGGTCTCCTTAAACAATTGTACCAATATCTGGTAGCATTACTTGTGCTTGCAGGAGCTTGAGATAGCCGATCCATGCAAAATAATAAAAATGATTTGTGGCTACAATTAACATCCTGTTTATTGACTAAAGTACCAAGCAGTTTTCTACTAATATCCTGTATCTTCTATATGCTATCATGTGTAAGTATATTATGCATGTATATGTATGTACATACACATTATGTAATAAAATGAGGAAAAAACGTTAGCCCCGATACCAAGGTCTCCTTAAACAATTGTACCATAAAAACAACAAAAACCGTAGCTTGGTATGTATGTCTGCTCCTTTGTAAAAAAAAACCTTCCAGTCTAACATATTTTGATTAATTCGACTCCACTTGTTCGACTGCTTTGAAAGACGAAACCAATACATTCTGTATATCTGAGAGGTAGTAAAAACACTAAAAACTGGACAGAAACATTGAACGACAAATGCAGACCTACTCGTAAAATAATCATTTTTGAAGAAAGATATGGCAATGAAGGGTCGACTTTCACCAAATTCCATTACTTTTGTTACTTACGACAGCAAACTTGATATTTAAGGTAGCATTTGTACAAATGCGCTTTTCTTATATAGGTACTCAATAACACATTGTAATAAAAAAACTTGTACTAAAATACAGATTACATTACATACAGTCATCAAAGTGAATGAGTGTATTACTGCGTTTCTAATTCCGGCGTGTCGACATGCATCAACTTTTTCAATTTCCAAATTTGGTACGCTACAGCGAAGATGGCAAAGAACAATAACAACCGAGAAACAAATCAAGAACGACACAAGACTAGCAATAGAATGGAGGGAAAAAGAGATTTAAGTCTAAAATTCATTCAGCTATAAATTCCAGAGCTGTTTTTAAAACAGGCAGTCCAAATAAAGTGGTGGCGGTGATACAATTTTCAGCAGCCAAAATACGAAACAAAAAGACAGGGGCTGCTGCTAAAACCGTGATTTCACTCTTCTTATTACATGATTGCAACTCCTATTTCACCTTTTTAGACAAGTAGTCTATTTGGAGATTGGAGTAGTGGTGGAGGTGGTAAAGCACTTTGCGATAAAGGGATGGTAGAGTGAGTCATATTGTTTTTGCACGCCTCAGCAAAGATTATGTAGGCGCATGTATACATGTAACCAAAAGGATACTGCTATTTTGAGTGTAGCATTTTATTATCATGTACATGTGGGTAGACGTCTGATGCAACTGCTACACAGCTTTCATTTATAATATATATTCATAAAAGTATACATGCCTAACAAAAGAGTCGCTTCTTATGATGATAGTTTTTCTTCTCCCTTAAATAACTGAGTACAATTACCTTTCTTCATTTTCCTCCTCCAGAGTCATTTTCATGCTTGTTCTTAATAATTTACTGTTATTGTTACAAAAAAGGATGAAAGTTGCCTGGGCAGATATTATACAGTTGCAATGTCTGCTCTTTCTACCATAACCCACATGCAAACGTGCAGCCATGTACATAATATGCTGGTTGGATTTAAAAGGTGAAACCATTTCATTCACATTTTCTATCTACGTTTTTCATTTTAAAAAGGGTACTTTCCTCGACTCTCTCTCTCTCTAATCTTACAGGTCACTTGCCACGGAGCAAAGGCAGTCAACTGTGTCCACAAGTGTTTTATCTTACAGGTCACTTGCCACGGAGCAAAGGCAGTCAACTGTGTCCACAAGTGTTGTGCTGTTCATGATGACGACGACGCCATATGATGTCCTGCTTATGCCGTGGCTTGTAATAGTTTACTTTAACAAGCAGATGGTGGCATTGGAATTTATTGCTCAAGTACATACAATTAGCGCTATATCATCGTCATTAGCCAAATGAAATGAGTGTCAGCAGAAGAGTGTAAATGACAAGAACAAGATTTGACCAAACATTATACACAATGATACATAATATTATTTCTTAGTTTTATTCTTTGCAGTTGAAAAGAGGATAAAGGTCAAGAGTCGTAGTTGCAATAGTAGTAACATACCTATATTCAAACAGAAAATATACTACTACATTTTTAAAGAATTTATTGTAACGAAGAAGGCATGAAGAGCTTTTCACATGAAAGAACATTAGTGTGAGTGTGAGTAGGAGTCTGTTATGTACAGATATTGCCGAGGGAAAGACTAAAAGCATTATAATTAGGTGCTCGACAAGGTTTGTTCTCAAAAATGTTTTTTGGCGAACAAGTACTAGTAGTAGTAACGCTAGCAGTGGTAAAAGTATTAATGGCGGTAGTAAAATCTCACGTTGCACTTGAACAAGAGGAAAAAGTAATAAGAATGTATGAAATTGTAAAAGACCGCCAGTCAACCAGTAGTAAACTGGAACAGGAATATGGTGATGATGGTAGTCCAGCAAAAGTTGTGAAAGTGAGAGAAGAAGAAGAAGTAGAAGTAGAAGAGAAAGTGCCGTCATCGTTGGTTGTTTCCTCAAGAGGAGAAGGATGAAAGTAAGTGTAGCCGCTTACAATTAGCACATAAACCCCTCCGAGTATCCTTTCATTTTGTTAGCAGAACTAAAATAATAATAATAATAACAAGCAAGTCAATTTATAAATTGACTTTGGAGCAGAGACAAAAATTTTTGACGATAAAGATTATGCATCGTATCAAGTGTACAGTATATAAGGTTGTATAACAAGTTATGGATAGATAGTATAGTTGTGTGTACAAAAGAGGATAAAAGGATCAAAAGTAAAGATTTGCTTCTTTTTGTTCGTCAGAAAGAAACCAAAAGCCAGTCCTTTCACTACTGACTTCCTTTTTCTTTTGCATGCAGGCTTCCAGTTTCTTGGACAAAATTAGGAATAAAGGAAAACATGTACACAAGGGTCGACATACTTGACTAATATGTGCTGCTAGATCAACTATACTTTAAAATGGTTTTCATGTTGCATTCATTTATACGCGTTCATATATATATACGTAGTACATCTGGTAATATGTGGACCAAATTCAAATGATAATATCTCCGGCGGTTTAGCACGTAACGTCCCGAAGTAAACAGCAGCATTAAGTACAAACACTGGGTTAACGTTGTACAAAAAATCTTGAATCTAGACATTCATTTCCATCCTGTGTGAGAACAAAATCAAAAGTGGTGAAATCAAGTTAATTTGGTCCATCGAAAAAAGGTTTTGTTTTGCTGCTTCGGATCTACAATTTATCGGAACGAATGATTGTTAAATTGTTAGGGGGT